>JAODAL010021664.1:0-7500 GCA_025379985.1 Phyllomedusa bahiana
TTTAAAACTAATTCCCCTTTGTTATAAAAAGCCTGTGAATTTTCAATTTCTTGTATATAATCATGTCTGAAGAAGGGAGCTAGTTCTCTCGAAAGCTCACCATCAAATATACTCAGTTAGCCTCTAAAAGGTATCGCCTGATTTCTTCACTCTTCTACAAGAAAAGGTTAGTGATTCTTTGTACGATTTTCTCCTAATTGCTGTCAAAATTCAAGATCAACCCAACTGGTGTTACTCAAATCCAAAGCACAAAGCTACACATGACATTTCTATATACATTATGTCATATATCTTATTATATATATATAATGTGGATTGTGCGCTGAATGACACAGCTGTTCTCTATTGGTTCTTGGTTTTACTTTTTCTAATTTTTTTTTTACAGTAGTATGTGACATTGAAGCCTCCTGCGCTGCTGCTTTTTCTAGTTATCCTCTGTACATACAGTATTCTTTATATATAAGCTGTGTTATGAAACATTAAACTTTTTGTAACACAGCGCCACCACAGGACAAATGGAGCATTGCACAGTTCTCATTGAAATATAAGGGCTGGATATGTAATATATGGGTATGTTGGGTAATCCAGGCGATAGATACTCTTTGCAGTGGCTATCTACTCTGTCTTAGATGTGCCCTTCCTGAACAGATGAACCCTTTTGATTAAAGGGACATTCCCAGCTAAGCATATCTAGTTGGCTGCAATTACAACTCCCCTAGAAGTGAATGAAAAGATAACCATGGAAACATGACCAAATCTTGATTAGCTGCAGTCGAGAAATGAACCAAGATGAGGATTAAGGGAACCCCACTTTTTACAGTACATTATCAATATTAAACTGGAATAGCAAGAAGGAGAAGCCGTAAGGTTATGCAAATCCAGGAAGTAGCAGGTGTCGCTAAGATCGTTAAATGATCACATTTTCAAGCACCTAGCTCCAATTTGTGGCATGGAGGGAGATAAAAGCCAGACTGAAATCAAAGATTTTTTTAACCACATGAAACCTCAAAAATTGTATCAAGCAGTGCAGGATCATTGTGCGATCCTTACTGTTCATGGATGTGCTAGGTATCGTCACTTTTCGGAGACTGAGAGGGACTGAGAGACCTTGTTTAATCACTCTGACGGATCCCTAAATGCCTAGGCTTAGAAGTCAGCACTGTTCAACAACGTTGAACAGTGCTGATGATCTGGAATGACGGCTAACCCTTTGCACGGACAGATGGTCTGGTTGGAAGATTGGCGCGTAGTGATCTATTCTGTAATTCAAATGAAATTGACCGTCATATCCCAACGGTGGCAAACGGTGTTGACACAAACCATCAGAAGGTGTTTGCAGGACATTGGACTATCAGTTAGACGTCCAGCTACAGGTGATCCAATGACCTCACGCCACCACTCTCAAAGGCTTTTTTGGTGTACAGCAAGGTGGCAATGGAGGCCGGAATGGAGATCCTCTTCAGAATTGAGTCACGCTTTTGTCTTGGATACATTGGTAGCCAGAGATTGGTCTGGAGAGTCCACATAGACTAACCCTTGATGAGGTCTTTGCAAGGCAACATTACACTGGTCCTGCTCCCTGGATTATGGTGTAGAGTGACATAACTTATAGTAGCTGAACCCCTTTAGTCTTCACTTCAGGTATACTGACAGCTCAACGTTACATTGATTTGGAAGTGGAACAAGTGGCATGACCATGTCTTATAGTAGTTGAACCCCTTTAGTCTTCACTTCAGGTATACTGACAGCTCAACTTACATTGATTTGGAAGTGGAACAAGTGGCATGACCATGTCTTATAGTAGTTGAACCCCTTTAGTCTTCACTTCAGGTATACTGACAGCTCAACGTTACATTGATTTGGAAGTGGAACAAGTGGTATGGTCATTTCTCCAAAGTTTTCCAGGAGCCGTTTATCAACAAGACCATGCCAGGTAACATGTTGTTCATACTACTGTGAATAACCTTTGCAGACTAAGGCCCGGGTCACACGGCTTATTCAAGCCGTAATTGCGAGCCGGATTTCGCTCGCAATTCCGGCTTGAATAAGGGGCGGGGCAGGGGGGCGGGGCAGGGGCGCGGCCCGCCGGTCCCATAGACTTGCATTATCCAAGGCGCGTATTGTCACTTTCTCCCCGCCCGGCGGATTCGACTGTTCTCTATGAGAACTGTGGATTACCGTAATGACTGCGACGGATTGGAGCCGTACTGAAGCGCAAATCCGGCGCACAGTACGGCTCCAATCCGCGCCGAAATAAGCCGTGTGAACATGGCCTAAACATGATATAATGTCCTGCGTTGATTCTGAACTTGTCTCTCATCAAACACAATTGGGACATCATTGGTCGGCAATTGCAAATGAGCTGCCAGCAGCCAGCCCTGATGATTTGCCCAAGTCTATTAAGCGCAGTAGAACATTCCCTGACACTCATAAATAACCATACTGATTACACGGCTAGGCTTGTATGTGCAGGTGGCGCTCAAACATGATACTGAATTAATCAATATTTTAAGTTTTCCTATTACTTGCATATCATTAACGTATGGATCATGTGATTTTCCTTATTCCGAGGCTTTTCCTTTCTGGTGTTGTAATTTTATTGTTGAGGAGTGTCGATGCCGGTCCCAGAGGTCCCATTTATCAGCCACTTGTAGAATATCCTGTGGCTATGCCTCATGTGTCTAAAATAGGAACACCCCTTTAACTTGGTATTTGAAGCTTTTGCAGAAGCCGCTCAGTCCTTAAAAGCAAGACACAACATTAGATGGCAAATGGCAAAATGAGCACGGCCTGGTAGGGTGGATAAGTGCCGAGTGAAGGATCAGGGAGTTTTATGGCAATGGCTTTAATTGCAAATCAATGCTTCAATTTGGCCTCCTTAAAATTATTAATGACTTTTGCATTTCCCACTGTATGATAGATCTATTGCTTCATGTATGGCACTGAAATTATTAAAGAATAGCTTTGGAGTGACTTCAAAGATTATATTAGGGAAATGCCAAATAAGCAATTCCATAAGAGGCTGAAATGTAAAAGAAATAGACGGCTATAAATGAAACCTACCGTACATAATTCAGATCCAAAGAAATTTCTCATTGACAAGTCCATAAAAATATTTGTGTAAGCTTCAACCTGGGGCCACATGTATGAAACGATTTTGGTCTAAAACTCACTTTTTTCCCCATAGAAACCTATAGACAAAAAAGTGAGTTTTAGACCATAACCGTTTCATACATGTGGCTCCTGATGACTATGCAGAGATAAGCAGCGGAGGCTACCTCAGAACCGCCTATCTTTTTTTCTATAGAAGTAGTGTGCAGATCTCTCAGCACTTTTGTAAAAAGTTCCCTTGTACTGACCACTGATTGACAGAAATCACAGTTCCTTCTTTAACAGCAAGGTCACAGTGGTCGGAATAGCTGCAGACTTTTCCTATGGATTTGCGTGTACAAAATCCACAATAGAATACAGGCGCAGGTAAGTGGATGAGAATTTAACAAATTTTCTCTGCATGCTGCGTTCATTTTCTTAGGGCAAATCTGCAGAATGTCAATTTCTGTTGCAGGAAGAGTACAGATTCATTGCAGAAATTCTCCCCTGAATTCAATGAGGAAAAAAAAAAAAGTGATGCAAAATTCACAAATGATATAAGGTTAAGAAATTCACTTTGGATGACCTAAAGACCTGCAGCAACATCTTGATTTTTATTTTTTTTAAATTACCCAGGAAATGCTGCAGAGGAAAATTCGTACAAAATCAGGACAATTTTGTGTGGATTTGTCTTGTGGATTTTCTTGCAAATTGGTTATAGATTTGCTGCAGAAATCATTTGCAGCAAATATGACTCATAAGCACTTACTGTAATTATTATTTTATTATTATACAGCCATGTGCCTTAGTTGCTGCACAACATAATAAACACCTCAGCTACTGCCGAACATCTTTAAAGTGGTGTTCCCATCTTGCACTTTGATAGTACAGTATATTGATAGGATATGCCACTAGTGCACGACTCTCCATTCTGTTCTATGAGAGCTCCAAATAAAGCAGTACACATTTTAATGGCATAGCCTATCAATATGCTATCAGTGCAAGATGGGAGCACCCCTTTAAAGGATGAATATGTTTTATATCAATCAGGTATACACAACAATCCTCTCTACTCTACAAACAAAGGTCTGCAGCAGCAGAGATCTTCATTATAATGAAAAGTGTTGGTTTTTGGATTTTGGTCAAAGTCAAATTTCACCAAAATCTGAATCCTTTTGTTGGTCTGAATTGACTATCTGAAAATCACCAAACAAATCATCCATAACCCCAACCTTAAGCTCAGGGTGGGGTTAAGTGGTATTGTACTGTTTTGTCCATGTGATGTTCCCATGACAGACTAAATTCCGCTCCGACTTCCAATCCAGTGTAACTTACCTTAAAGGGGTTGTCTCACTACAAGGATTGCTTTTTATGTTAAAGATCTTGCAAAAACAAGTCACTTTGCAATATATGTCTATTATCAGTATCCTACCTATTCCCAGATATTCCCTCTTGTATGGGCTGTATCAGCTCCTCAGGTCGCTATAGCTACAGACCTGTTTGATCTCTCCTGATAGGCTGCCAGCGCTGGTTGCTATAGCTAAAAACGTGGCTTCTACTACAGCCTAGTATAAGCCAGTAAACAAGCCCCTGAATTCAAAATGAAAACAAGAAAACAGGACGAATCAATGTAGTGAGACAACCCCTTTAACATCGGGCCTACATTGAAGTAACAGGAAGTAATGGACAGGATGTAGGACCAGAAGCTAGGCCGCTATGGGAACATTGTGTCACTGGAGCGGCAATTTAGTCCCTAAAGCCCGTTAGATAACCCTAAGCCCAACACCTATTTAAAGATAGGGCTATAGTTAGGCCTGGTTCACATGGCATATTGCCGGTGTAATTGCGGGGACGGATTTCGCCCCGCTATTACGCCGGCAGCCGTGCAGCGGGGCGGGGGGCCGGCTCCTCGCCGGCCCCATAGACATCCACTATTTACGGCGCGTACGCGCCGTAAATAATTCACATGTCACTTTCTCCCCACCCGGCGGATTCGCCGAGCGGGTAGGAGAGACGGCATCCATAGTTCTCTATGAGAACTGTGGATTACTGTAATTACTGGGATGGATTGCCGCCGTACTGCAGCGCAAATCCGGCGCGCAGTACGGCTCCAATCCGCGCCCAAATAAGCCGTGTGAACGAGGCCTTATGGTTAACAAAAAAAATTGGGTTTGGTTCATCCCAAACGTAATTTTTTTTCACATGTTCAATCAAACCAAATAAAGCAACACCAATATATAATAATGTACTAGTGCATCTCAAAAAATTTGAATATCACTGAAAAGATAATAGATATCAATAATTTAAGCCAAATAGAGAAACCCATATATTGTATAGACTCATTACAGTATGAATAACAAGGTTTAATATAATACATTTGTGAGCCCTATAACAAATATTAAGATTGTCCTGGAGAACCACGTTAATTTTCAATGATATTCTAATTATTTGAGATGCACTAGTACTTCCTGCTAGAAATTATGAATTCACATTGCAGTTGCATCTATATCAATTTATGCCTTCTCTTTTGGGTTTTGATATGATCACAAAGCTTCATGGAGACTGTTAATATTCTTATGATTTATAGTAGGGTATGTGCTACCATATAGGTTCAGCTGCATTATAAATGCCAAATTGTTCACCACTTTTTATAACGCATTAGTTAAGCTGCTTGACTATTTGGGCCACATGTATGAAACCGGTCTAGGTCTAAAACTCACGTTGTTGCCCATAGCAACCAATCACAACTCATAGCAGCCAATCAGAGCGCTTCTTTCATTTCATATAGTGTTCTAAAAAAATGAGAGGGGCGCTCTGATTGGTTCATGTGGGCAACAAAGTGAGTTTTAGACCTAGACCGGTTTTACACATGTGGCCCTTTGTGTCAGTTTCCCCAATTTCAGAAAATGTGGGTTTTATCTACAAAATTGTGTGCTGCACAACTGGGCTTGTTGCCCCTAGCAGCAAATCCCATTCCAGCTTCCATTCTTCAGCGTCCATTTGTGAAATGACAGGAATGATCTGGTTGGTTGCTAGGGGCAATTTGGTGACTTTTGTTTGGACTACTTTTGATATCAACCAATTACATTACAGCTTTAGCTTTTCTATGGTGGTAGGAAATGAAAGCTGAGCTCTGATTGGTTGCTATGAACAACGAGACTTGGTTATTGATTAGACAGTTTTGATAAATAAGGCGAACCTTAAAGGGCTATTCTCATCTCATTGATTAGCTTTAAACGTATAGGCTAAGGTAAACAAACATTCTCACCACATACATTTCTGTTCTGACGTTTTGTCATTTCTTGGATACAGTAGGTTATCTATCCTGCTTGTTTACAGATACTTTCCTAAGTTACTGACCCCTTCTGCACTCTAGCAGCTATATCTTATCAGCAGGAGGGGGCATGGTGGCTGGAGCACAGGGGTGGTCAGTAACTTAGGAAACCATATGTAAAAAAGCAGGATAAATAACCTGCTGTGTATTTAAAATAAAGCAAAATCAGAACAGAAATGTATTTGGTAAAAATATTCATTTAACTTCTGCCTACATGTTTAAATCTAATCAATAAGATGATTAAACCCCTTTAACAAGTCACATTCATAAAATGAAAGGAAATATGGAAAATACAAAGCTCATTATCCTTATTTTATTGAAAACACTCTTGTTGGTCCAGAAAAAGCAAGCAGAACATCACATCAAGTGGACTGACGCGTTCCAGGGACCAAGCTAAGTTCTAAATTTCACTGAACTGTCTCTATATATAAATCTTTTCATCAAGGTTAGGGGCGGTGGCATGTATCTATCTAAATGCGATAGAAAATGGTAGAAAGTTTGCCATATTTATCAAGGTATTGCACCACTGTTACTCAAATATTGGACTGCCATGACTATTTTAAAGTGGACTGTGCTCAGCAGGCAGGTCATAATGCAGAGTAATAGCTAGACTCTCCTTTACCTGGACACAAATTCAGTGCAGTGCCATTAATCTAAATAAACCGGCTTGCTGACACCCACCCTTGGCACCCTGCTAGGGTCACCACCTCTTCCATGGATACATACAAGCCAGGTTTAGGCAACTAAATATGGGGTGTAGTTTTTGGAATGTGGCTCCACAGAGAGTGTGATTTTCCACTTAAAATTTTTCATTATTTTTTGAGATTTCTTACATAGAGGTTTTTATATCGAGCAGATGTTGGACGGCTGTGGCAATGGGTCAGCATTTTATGCTATACAGATACCAAGGTGGAAAAAGCCTATGGTGACGGGTGTAAATGTGACTAGCAAAAATGACTACATCATATAAAATAGAAATTTGAATAAATTCTATAGGCTTACCGGCCACGGACATGAGTTTCTTCATTCACTACAGGGCTTATGCTACCCTTAAAAAAGCCTCTTCACTGGCCGTT
>JAODAL010021664.1:12500-66536 GCA_025379985.1 Phyllomedusa bahiana
CCTGTGGCTCTGTAAAACAGCTTGGTCAAAAAACCCTTTATGTAGTTGTTCCAGCAAAAGAGATCACCTGCACATTAGCCGGCAAGAGAAGGCAATGGGCAGTAACAGCAGCCTGGATAAGAGTACTCACAGAACCAGAGAGAAAAAAAAACAAAGGGAAAAGATAGAGAGCAAGTAAAGACCACTACAGTTTTTTTCCCTTAGTTCATTACAAATTGCTTTTAAGTACACTGTAGTGTCAGTAATTTTGCTTACCTGCAGATGAATACAGGATTTCTAGCTGATGCAACAGTTTCTGTTAGGTCACATTACCTACAATATTATCGGCTGAAATGCACTGAGCTTGTGCTGCTAAAAGGAAGTCTTGTTTTCCATGAATTCCTATGAGAAGGATTTTGAAGCTCCAATAGAAACGCATAGAGAGATTCATATACAGGTCATACAACCATGCTGTTTTTAGCACCTCAGAGTGCAGGTCACATGATCCAGTTGCAGAAGTGAGAAATCCTGTATTTAGCTGCAGGTGAGCAGAATTACTGGCACAGCTGTGTTCCTAGAAGCAATTTCTAATAAACCAAAGGGAAAAAAAAAAACTTGAAGTGTTCCTTTAAGAAGACGGTAAATGGAAAGTGTCAGAAGGAGGAAAATGCAGAGGTTGATAGGGTTACTTAAAGGGAATATGTCATCAAAAATGACTTATTGTTTAACTCACATTTTTATGTTTAACACATTTTTTAAGAATTTTTTTTATTTTTTTATTTTCCATATCACTTTCAATATTTTTTAATACTTCTTAAGTCCCGCAGTTTTCACTTTTGCCACTAGGCCTAATAATCGTCTGACACTTCCTGTTCTGTAGAGAAAGATTCTCAGTTGTCTGCTCATTATCAGCACAAAGAGGGTCAAACTGAAAGGAGACACCAGTGTGAATAGATAACACAGGATCCATCAGTCACAAGAGGAGATAGTCACAGTTCACCCTTTCACCTCCCTGCACAGTGACTTCTTCCCAGGTCATAGAGCATGACTAGAAAACTCTCCTATAGAAGTCAACGAGTCAGTCTTAAGTCTCCTATGTGCATAAAGCTACATTAAACCATCCCTCTGATTGCTGTTAAAGCATTCCAAACAAACCCTAGCGGCCAAAGTAAAAACTGCAATACTTAAGAATTATTAAAAAATATTGAAAGTGATATGAAAAATAAAAAAAAAACAACCAAAAACTTTAAAAAATGTGTTTAACCTAAAAACGAGACTTAAACAGTGACTCATTTTTTGATGACACACTCCCTTTAACAAGTTACCAATTCTTAGGAGATAGGGGAACCCATAGCCTGTGTCTGCTTTGGGGACAGACAACCAATTGCTGGGCTTGTTAGATGACCGGATAGTGTGGGAATGCAATTTCTGCTTGGCTGCAATAAAATTGCAGAGGAGGTAACTGCGAGAAGTGGTAAGAGAAGAGAGAAGCAGGGCCGTTCCTAGGGGTGGGCAGGGCGTGCGACCGCCCGGGGCGCCGAGGCTCCGCTCACCCGAGGGGGGGCGCCGCGGCCGGGCCCCGCCCGCCCGAGGGGCGCCCCTGACTCTGCGCGGCTATTTATAACAAACCGCGCAGAGCCAGCAGCTGCCATAAAAGGGAGGAGGCGGGAACGGATCGTTCCCGTCCTGACTCCTCCCCTGTATCACGTCTCAGAGGGCGCACAGCTTTCACCACGCCCCCTGTGACGCTCGTCTCCTCGGCTGGCAGCTCTGCCACCGAGGAAATCCCTGGGAGCTGCGTGCAGCGTAAGCAAACGTGATGACGTCACCCAGCCCCCCGCTTACACCGCTCAGCAGCTCCCGGAGCTTGGGCGCGCGGACCCAGGTCTGGTAAGTAATTTTTTTGTTATTTTATAATTACTTACAGGGGGCGTCACTGGCTTAATGGGGGCATCACTGGCTACAAGGGGGGCATCACTGGAAAAGGGGGGGTTTTCACTGGTAAGGGGGGGGGCCATCATGGCGCGGGGGGGGGAAAACACTGGCTAAAGGGGGGGCAACCACTGGCTAAAAGGGGGGCTCATTGCTAAAGGGGGGCATCACGCTCAAGGGGGCTCATTGGCTAAGGGGGGGGCATCAGGGCTAAAAAGGGGGGCATCACGGGTTTTATAAAGGCTCACGGGCTACAATGGGGGGCATCAGGGCTACAAGGGAAATCACTGGACAAGGGGGGCACCCACGGCTACAAGAGGGGCATCACTGTCTTAAGGGGGGGGGATAAAATGGCTACAATGGGGGCAAAATGGCTACAAGGGGCATCACTGTCTATAAGAGGGCATAAAGGCTACAATGGGGGGAAAAATGGCTAAGGGGGGGCATCACTGCAACAATGGGGCATCATGGCTACAAGGGGGGCATACTGCTAAAAAGGGGGGGCATCAATGGCTATAAAGGGGCATCATGGTTTAAAAAGGGGGGCATCACGGGTATAAGGGGGCATCACGGGTGTAAGGGGGAAAACTGGCTACAATGGGGGCATCACGGGCTACAATGGGGGCATAAACTGGTTTAAAAGGGGAATCACTGCTACAATGGGGGGGCATCAGGGCTGTAAGGGGGGACAAACTGCTACAATGGGGGCACACGGCTTAAATGGCATCACTGGCAAAGGGGGGCATCACTGGTTTAAAAGAGGGCATAAAGGGCTACGGGGGGATTCTGGTACGGGGGGCATCACTGGCTACGGGGGGGGCATAAATGGCTAAAAGGGGGGGCATCACGGCAAAAGGGGGGAAATCTGCTGCTGCGGGGGGCTCTCGGCTGAGGGGGCATCTACGGGCACAAGGGGGCATCACTGGTTTTGGGGGCTCACTGGCTATAAAGGGGCATCTACTGGAAACAGGGGGGCATATACTGGCTACAAGGGCTCACTGGCTACGGGGGGAATCATGGACAGGGGGGCATACTGGTTTAGGGGGGCATCACTGGCTAAAGGGGGGCATCTTGGCACAGGGGCATATACTGCTACAGAGGGATCCTGGTTTACGGGGGACTCTACTGGCTACGGGGGGCATCACGACGGGGGGGCTTTTTCGGGCCCCAGGGGGCTCAGGGCTACGGGGGGGTATACCTGGCACAGGGGGCATCATGGCTAAGGGGGGCATCAGGGCAACAGGGGGCATTTTACATGGTACCAATGAGGTGTAAGGGGGGGCTTTGTATAGAGATAGGAATTGGAGAAAAAGTTGATAAATTGAGAGTTTTAAATTTTGTTTTGTAAATTTTCGTAAAGAGTCGGGGGTAGTCACATGGCATCTGGGACAATGGAGAGGAAGAAGAAAGAAAGGAACAACCTTCAAGACTTTCCCTTGGGTCCAAATTAACTTTTCCGTAATCTTTTATGCTGCAGAGCCCGTGTACACGGGGACCCCCCCGTTGGTCATTTGGGTATGTGGAAAAGGGTTTTTAAAAAGGTTTATACTCAAAATGGGCAGTTTGTATTATCCTCACTATAAAAGGTGGTTAGGGTCATGGGGTGGTTTTATTATTCGTCACTTGTCTGGTGTATTGGGTTTTGTGGTCTTGGGGTTTTTGGTGTAGCAGTGTTATTTGGAAATGTAGGGAAGAATTTTTATTTTTTATAGTACCATTGTGGTAAAGCTTTTTTTTATATTTTGGGTTTGGTTTTTTGGTGATGAAATTTGGGGGGTATTTAAAGGGGGGGGGGGGGGGGGGGGGGCGACATTTCTTCACCTCCCCCTGATGAAAATTTAGCCAGGGGAAAGGCCCGGAGAGAAGTAATCCTTTGGTGGGGAAAAAAGTTTTTTGTTGTATACATGAAAATGTAAGTGAAGATCCTAAGTTAGTTAATTATAAAAACCGCTATCTCTATGATTTTTCTCCCCCAGGTACACTGCTGATCCTAATCCCGGCACACCACTGGTAACCCAACATCACTATCACTATAGGACCCTAATTCCGGTATAGGACTTGCATATAATTTAAATTAATAAAATACAACTTCTACTGAAGCTTTCCTCACAAGACTGTATATGAAGCTGCCTATATCTCTCTGCTGTATAACATGCTGCCTGCAGAACAGATAGCATTTCCCTTAAAGTATAAGTTAAATATGTAAAAGTCTACCAATTGTTTTAGCATAAGTCTAATAACATACACCCTATGAAACTTTGAGATGAGACAACCCCTTTAACAACTATGGTGTTTTATACATTTTTTTTATTATTATACCTTTTAACTTCTCTTAGACACTCATGCCTAATAAATCAGAAACATACTAAATCCACATTTAAGATCTCTATATTTAATATGACATACTGGATTAGATGGAAAACATGGTGTGTTAGTCAGTAGATGAAAAAAATAAAACGTAAGAGTTCTTAGTAGTTAATACCTTTTAATAGCTGAGAAGTTGAGGATAAATAGCAAGTTTTCCAGACTACCTAGGTCTCTTCATCATGTCTAATAAAGAGACCTCTGTAGACTTGAAAGTTTTCACTTTTTTCCTCATCTTCTCAGTTAGTTATTGAAAGGTATTCCCTACTAAGAACTCTTCTGGCCAGTTCGGACTGGGGTCTGGGGCCCACATGGAGTTGATCTTCGGTGCCCACCCCTACTGTTACATGAAAATATGACCACCGGCCCTCTCGGACATAAACGCGCCCCATTTTACCCACATAATACAGTGTGCGAAACAGAGCTAGTATTGTTATCAAAAAAATAACAAGAGAGTCACATATCTGTCAGTCTAACATATAATAGACACAGGCTCAGTAGCTCATCCATATCCCCCCCCCCCCCCATCCCGGCCCACATACAATATCCTCCTCCATGTTTCCCTTGGTCACGCACCTCACCTCCTTCTAAAATAAACACCAGCAAGAAAGTAAAAGTGTAACTCCTATCACAGGGTCAGGTGTTCCCTCGTTCTTACAATCAGAGACACATGTACTCTGCCACTATACCTGCGCCGATATAAAACCTACAACACCTCCATATAGAGACCACATAGAGGTCAGACACCAGCTCAGCGTTATAACCTACAACACCGCGCATATAGTGACCACATAGAGGTCAGACACCCAGCTCAGGTATAACCTACAACACAGCCATAAAGAGACCACATAGAGACAGACACCAGCTTCATATAACCTACCCCAAACACCGCCATATAGAGACCACATAGAGGTCAGACAACCAGCTCAGGCATAACCTACAACACTGCCCATAAGAGACCACATAGAGTCAGACACCAGCTCAGGTATAACCTACAACACCACCATAAAGAGAACACATAGAGGTCAGACACAAGCTCAGTCACCATCACATTACAATATAAAAAAGTAACCCCCTGAAATCAGACTGCACCGGAGATGTCTGATGTAGACGATCTCTACCCTCTTATGAGCCGTTCTTATTCCCTTTTCTTCTCCATCCTTCCACTCCGCCATGGATGACTTTTTTTTTTTTTATTTTTTGCCCCGCCACAACTCAATCCCTGCAGAAATTACACAACAAATATCTAGAAATCTCAATTTTCCCATCATCTCTTTACTATTCCCCACCTCTGTACAAACTACCCAGGGTGGTGAGAGCCGGTACAAGTCATAGCTTATAGGCCTAGTTATCCTACGGGGTTGGGGGGAGGCCCCAGTTAACTAGATATGGCCCAATTTAGGTAGGTAGACTCTCGCAGTATAACGTGGAAGTGCACATTGCAGGGCCCCCCAGGTAACTTTATAGGCCCTATTTAGGTAGGTTAGGTAGCCACAGGTGAGAAGGTAAATATCCCCCAAGGTAATAAGCAGGCCCCAGTTAGGAAAGTAGCTACAGTTAGGTTGGGCGGACAACCCTGTTTAGGTAGGCTGTAAAGTAGGTGTTGGTAAGTCACAGTTAGTTAAGCTGTAGGTAGGGTGGATTCCCCAAGTTAGGTAAGCGTAGGTAGTTATGGTCCTATTTATATAGCTGCCAAGCAGTTAGGCGCCCCTTTAGGTAGTATACAGGCACTTAGGGCCTCTTAGGTAGTATACAGCATTGGGGGTCTCCTTTAGGTAGTATTCAGGCAGTTAGGGGTCTCCTTTGGTACTAACAGGCAAGTTATGGGTTTCCTTAGTACTATACTAGTTAGGGGTCTCTTTTAGGTATATACAGGTTCTCCTTTAGGTAGTATTACAAGTAGTTATAGGGGCCTCCTTTAGGTAGTATACAGGTATTAGGGGCAACCTTGATGTAGTGTGCAGGAAGTCAGGGCCCCCCCTTTAGCTACTGTGTAGGTATTCAGAGCCCCCTTAGTATTTAGGTAGTCAGGGCCCTCTTTAGATAGTCAGGGCCCCCTTTGTAGAGAGGGCCCCCCTGTAGGTAGCCAGGGCCCCCCTTGTAGTCAGGGACCCCTTGTAGTCAGGCCCCTGTAGGTAGCCCAGAACCCCCCTTGTAGTCAGGGCCCCTGTAGTAGTCAGCCCAATTAGTTTTGCCAAGCCCCCCTTGTAGTCAGACCCCCTTTGTAGAGAGGCCCCCCTATAGTTAGCCAGGGCCCCCTAGTATCAGAGCCACCTTTGTAGTCAGGCGTCCCTGTAAGGTAGCCAGGGCCCCTGAAGGTAGCCAGGCCCCCATTGTAGCCAGGCACCCCTAGTAGTCAGGGCCCCCCTAGTAGCCAGGATCCCCTAGTAGCCAGGGCCCCCCAAGTAGTCAGGGCCCCTTGTAGCCAGGTCCCCCCTTTGTAGGCCAGGGCCCCCCTTGTAGCCAGGCCCCCCCTAGTAGCCGCAGGGCCCCTCCTATTAGTCAGGGGTCCCCTAATAGCCAGGGCCCCCCCTTGTAAGCCAAGGGCCCCCTTTGTAGCCAGGTCCCCCCTTGTAGCCAGGCCCCCCCAAAGTATCCAAGGTCCCGTAGTTAGCCAGGTCCCCCCTTGTAGCCAGGCCCCCCTAATAGTCATGTTCCCCTACACAGCCAGGCCGCCCCATCTATCCAGGGCCCCCCTTGTAGCCAGGGCCCCCCTAGAATCAGGGCCCCCCTTGTAGAGCCGCCCCCCTAGTAGTCAGGCCCCACCTTGTAGCCAGGTCCCCCTTTGTAGCCAGGGTCCCCTAGTAGCCAGGCCCCCCTTAGGAAAAGCCAGCCCCCTAATAGTGCAGGGCCCCCTGTAGGTAGCCAGGGCCCCCTTTGTAGCCAGGGTCCCCTGGTAGCCACGGCCCCCCTTGTAACCAGGCTCCCCTAGTAGTCAGGACCCCCTTAGTAGTCAGGACCCCCTTTGTAGTCAGGGCCCCCTTTGTAGTCAGGGCCCCCTGTAGGGAGTCAGGGTCCCCCTAGTAGCCAGGGCCCCCCATGTAGCCCAGGCCCCCCCAAGTACTCAGGACCCCCGTATCAGCCAGGAACCCCCTAGTAGCCCAGGGCCCCCCTAGTAGTCAGGCCCCCCCTTGTAGCCAGGGCCCCCCCTAGTAGTCAGGCCCCCTATAGTCAGGCCCCCCTAGTAGTCAGGGCCCCCTTGTACCAGTCCCCCCTTTGTAGCCAGGCCCCCCTAAAGTCAGCCCCCTAGTAGCCTGGTATCCCTAGTAGCCAGGGCCCCCCTAAGTAGCCCAGGGCCCCCCTTGTAGCCAGCCCCCTAGGTAGTCAGGGCCCCCTAGTAGTCAGGGCCCCCCTAATAGCCAGGATCCCCTAGTAGCCAGGGCCCCCCTAGTTAGTCAGGGCCCCCCTTGTAGCCATGGCCCCCTAGTAGCCAGGGACCCCTAGTAGCCATGCCCCCCTATTAGTCAGGGCCCCCTAATAGACATGATCCCCCTAGTTGCCAGGGCCCCCCTAGTATCAGGCCCCCTTGTAGCCCAGGCCCCCCTAGTAGTCAGGTCCCCCTAGTAGTCAGGGCCCCCCCTTGTAGCCATGGGGCCCCCTTAGATTGCCAGGGCCCCCCTTTGTTAGCCAGGCCCCTGTGGGTAGTTTAAAAAAAACAAAAAAACAAACAGCCATCATACCTGACTCCGCTCCCCGGCCCTCCGAGCTGCCGCCGCTCCGTACTGCCGCCCTGTCAATAGGCGGCGCGGTGAAGTGGACGTCACCAACCGCGCCGCCTACGTCAGCAGTAGGGCCGGCGCCCGGCAGGCTTAAGGCCTAGAGCCTTAAGCCTGCTGAGAGCGTCGGCGGAGCGCAGCGCTAGTGGCGCTGTGCTCCGCTGACACCTGCGCAGCCCTGGGAGTCGGGGAATTAGACCCCATCCAACTCCCCGGACCGGTCCTCATGGAACGCTCGGAGACGCAGGTCCCGGGCGGTTCAGGGACTGGATGCGCTGACGGCCCCGGGGAGCTACGCGCACTGCCTCAGCGCCCAGTCCGAGCTAGCTTCTGGCTAACACGGAATAAAGATAATTTTCTAAACTAATACCATCATTTTATATAGAGAGGTCTTATTAGAGGATTCAGTAGGCTTTTGATGTATCCAGCATTTGTCGATAAGAAGTGAAAGGTATAAATATATTTTTTTAAAGGGGTTTTGCCAAAAAGTAAAATTGACGTTGGAAGTTTGTAAATTGAATAATAAACATTTTCACCATTCAACATTGATTAAAAATTCTGCACCTTTTTGGTTCAGCTGCTCAGCTTTGTGAACTATTGTTTACAGCTCATCTACAGGGGATACGACCAGGGCTGAGAGCTCCTCCGCACATGCACACACATCACTCTCCTCTCAGTGCAGCTACTGAGTGTCAAACCCAGTGCTGCAGTGTACTCCGTCCCTCTGTCCTCCATAGTAATTTAGTCCAATCAGTGCGAATAAATAAAAAATAAACCTCATCAGGTCTGGTGCATTTTATAAAGAGAAAAAAAATCCACAGGGTTTGGTTCCAGCAAGGGATTTGAACCGAGGACCCTTTTTCCTGGAAGCAAAATTTTAACCTCTGAGCACAGTTGAAACTTACTCACCAGCAATTTACATAAACAGACTTTCTCAGACTAAGAGTGGAAAGGCTGGTGATGTCATCCTGCTTGGATCACATGATATTGGAAATCAAACAATCACACAAGCCCCCTTCTAAGCACATAGAGCTAGAAGAGCTGGATTTCAGGAGGATGGAAAATAGAATCGTGCAAAACCCGTTACCCCTTAAACGACTAACGTATCCCATACGTCCAGGTCGTTTGGGGGTTCACGCAACCTGAGCATGAATACCGTCCCTGAGGATCGCGCGAAACTCTAAAGCAGAGTTATGCGCGATCGGCGCGGGGTGACAGCTGTATATTACAGCTGCCAACCCCGCAGCGTCGGCCACCGACCCCGGATCGCCGGGGGGGGCGTAAAACCCATAATTATCGCGACAATTGGTTCGCAAAAACTAGGAAGAAGATCTCTCATTCAAATCCCCTATGGAAAAGTAAAATTAAAAATGTGAAGAAAGTGAAAAAAAGTTAACAAAAAGTGAAAAACAAGTAAAACACACACCCAACAAAAATAAAATAAAAATACGTACACCCGCCCATTTTCCCCTTTACAAACGGCAATCGCCCCAAAAAAGATCAAAAATAAATATAAGTACCCAATATTTGGTAACGACGCGTGCATAACAACCTGCCCTATAAATCTGTCATGTTAATTAACCGTACGGAGAACGCCGAAAAAAAAAAAAAACACAGAATTAAGATTATTGTTCATTCAGGGCCCGCAGCACAATAAAATGGAACAAAATGCAATCAAAACTCTAGAAATGCCAAAGTTGTACCATAAAACATCAGTTTCAACCCGCAAAAAAAAGTCCTTATACAGCACTGTAATAACGGAAAAATAAAAAAATGTATAGCTCTCAGAAGATAGCGAGCAATAAATATTGTTTTTACACACTAAAAACACATTTCTATATTTTTATAAATGCTTCAACATAAAAGAAACTAGATAAATAGGGAATCGCCTACATCGTAGCGACCCAAAGAGTATCGCAAACTTATCACGATACTGCAACATCGGTGAGCCCTGTTAAAAAATAAAAATAAAAAACACTATTAAGGATTGCAGTATTTTCTCACTCTGGCCTCCAAAAAATGGATTTTAAAAAGCGAATCAAAAGCCTTGTCCCCCCCAAAAATGATACTAATAAAAACGACAACTCATCTCGCAAAAAACATGTTCCCTACACAGCTTCCAAGCACAGAAAAATTTAAAAAAAGTAATGGCTCTCAGACTAAGGCGATGCAAAAAACGTATTTTTCCTGATGAATAAAAGTGTGGTTTTTTATTGTATAAAAGCAGAAAAACATAAAAAAATAACCAAATGGGTAATCCGTGTAATCCGTATTGACCTGCTGAGTAAAGCAACCACATGTCATAAATATTACCGACAAGTGCCCGCTAATAAAAAATAAAAAAAAAAACACAAAACATCTCAGAAAAACCTTAATAAAAAGTGATAATATCAGAATATTCAACACATAATTGGACCAATAAAAACTTCAACACATCCTGCAAAAAACAAGCCCATACACCACCTGCACACAGCAAAATAAAAAAGTATATGTGCTGTCAGAATAGGCACAACCTAAAAACAGAAAAATTTATAGATGTAATTTCTACTGTGTATAAGTAATAAACCAGAAAAAACTATATAACAACGATAACAATGATATATTGTACCGACCCCCATAGGAAAGTTATCAACATCATTTACACTGCACGGCTAATGCTGTAAAATTGGAAACTCAAAAACAAAGACCCTAACTGCGTTTTTTCCCCCCCATTTTCATTGCCCAATGCTAAAAAAACTATGGAACACCTGTGCATCCAAAATGCACAGTACACCCCTAGATGAGATCCCCTGATGGGTGTTGAATCCAAATGGGCGACTTCTGGAAGTCCCGTCTGTTCTGCTACTTTGGGGCTTTGCAAATGCACAGGGCCCTACCAAAATCTGCGTTCCCAAAAGCCAAATAGCGCTCCCTCTCCCTATAACGCCTGCCATGCGCGCCAAGACAGCAGTTTACCTAGACCCACATGTGTATGGTATTGCCGAACTTTGGAAGAAATTGCTTAAACAAATTTTAGGGTTCCTTTTTTCCAGGATTCACTTGTATATATGAAACATTTTAAGCAAAAATTGCAGATTATTGAAATTTTTTTTTTTAATTTTCACAGCTTATGTTAAAAAAAAATTTGTGAATCACCTTTGGGTCTATAACTCAATGCACCCCCTGGATATAATTCCATTAAGTGTAGTTTTTCCCAATAATGGCGGTCTATTAGGGGTTAATTAAGATTTAGCACCTTAGGTGTCCCCAAAACCTGAAATTGGCGCCTAAATAAAAATCGTATTGAAAATGAGACCCAGAGTATAAGTAGGTGTTACTCCTATTCCTGGTCTTATGTGTGAAGCCCAAATTATTCACTATGGCCACATATGGTATATCACAAAAAAACGGCAGACCTGGGGAATGATATTAATTGCATTTACCTAGTCAATTTAACCGATTCCCATGAATAATGATAAAAATTGAAAATCTGCAAAAAAAGTGAAATTTTGAAATTTCACCCTCCACATTGCTTTTAATTCTGTGAAATATTCTCTGAAGGTTATCAAACTTCTAAATAGAGTTGTAAATACGTTTAAGGGGTCTAGTTTAAATAATTTGTATCCTCAATATGGCAAACACTTATGTGGGTATCAAACATGCAGGCCCCCTCAAAGCCAACGTCAGAACTGAGATGGTCCCAAAAAAAATGTATATTGCAAATTTTTCTTGAAAATGTGAAAATTACTACTAATTTTCTGAGCCCTCTAATGTCATTAAAAAAAAAAAAAGACATATAGAAAATGATACCAACCTATAGTAAAAACATATGGTCGGTGCTATTATAAACAATTTTTGTGGTGAATAATTATTCTGTCTTGCACGCAGAAATTTTGCAACTTTCAAAATCGCAAATTTTCTCCAATTTTTCATGAAATTTTGATATTTTTTCACAAACAAAAAGATTGTATGATAAAAGCACATGTGTCACGAGAAAACAATCTCTGAATCACATGGATAGATGAAATTGTCAAAAAGTTATTTCACATAAAATGACACATGTCATCAATTCAAAAATAGGGCTGTGTCAGGAAGGTCAAAACAGGCTGGGTCCTTAAGGGGTTAATAAAGAACATAACTATTAAACAATATTATGAATTAACTTTTCTGGAATGTAGGATCAAGCATAAGTAAGTCGATGGGGCACCTGACAATGATGGTTGTTAATATTTTAAGGCAAGATGGTAATTCATTTAATTGACCTAAATGACACATGGATCACAAAACATTGGGTCAGAATTCGAGAACGTCTACTTTTTACTACTACAGTGTCTTCTATTGGAAATGTACTTTTAGAGAAACAGTTAATGGGGTTTGAAGAGTTGTAGCTTCTACAGAGATGTTCTATATTTGAAGAGGTTCTATTCCTTCTTCCACAGTTAATGTTGTGTAGATGGAGCTGTGCTCGGAGACGATTCTTTTTGTTAAAAGTCCCCATTTATATTTCATTAAACATTCTCATAGTGTGTCACTGGTGCAGAGATTTTGTGATTTTGCAGAGTCACCAGTGATCAGTCAAGAAAAAGTGAGGACCTATGTAATGTAGTTTGTTAGCTCAGTGGTTACAATCTCTTCCGAGATGCCTATCGATGTACTGTTATTATAAAATGACCTGTCTTCTGGATTAGTCACCTTTTATTTCAGTCATTTAACTTCAACCTCAGTAGAATTGTGAGGATCCAGCAGCTCGCTGTGAGCTGTAAAAAATTCTCCCGTTTTGCTTTCTCAGTGATGTATGCGTTATTCAACATTAGCTTGTACTGCTCTAATGTTTTGTTAAGTATGAGCAGATATTTCATTGTAAGGATGGCAAACCTTCAAGTTATAGGTTTATCTAAGGTTGTCTTAGGTGGATTTTTACTATGGCCATGTTTTATAGACTGGGGAAGAGGAAAACTTTTTTGTAGTAAGATGTAGCTGTCATGATCATGCCAGAAAGAACCCCAGCTTTAAGTTCTGGTCGCCGGCCATGGCCGTTGCTACTAAGCTGGTTTTGGACATAGTGTCCCTACATTTGTGTTCACTAGTGTGAACTGGGTTTTCCCTTCCCTGCTATCTTATTGATTCCTGGCCGACGCCCGGGCCATGAATCGTCCAGCCACTCCACGGGTTAACCTGGCTCCTTGCTCCTGTAGATTGACAGCTCTAACCTTCCCTATCTGGTCTCATTGTTTCTTCTCCTTCGCTGTAATAACTGGTCCTGTTTCGGCCTAAAAACACGCCCTCTTTATTCTGTGCCTCCCAGGTATCTTACTCCTGCTTGTTTTCAACGTTATTCTTTCTGCCTTCTGAGCTTTATAAACCGCGTTCCCGATAGTTTACCGACTTGGCTTGCTAGACCATCCCTTATTGGTGTTTGTATTGTTAGTCTGCGTCTTGAGTTTCCACGCTATTCAGTATAGTGTTCATTCTTCTGGTTGGGGCCCACCTATTAAGAGTCGTGCACCAAAAGGCAGGGACAGTTTGGGGATCAGTGTCATGGCCCCTCACGCTGTCTTGTGCTGTTCGTGCGCCCCTGACGATCCCTTACATTTATAACAGGCTTACCCCAGTCGACTCTCCTCGCGGTCAATATGAAGTACCGACTTGTCGGTCACCGACCGTCATTGGATTATTGACAACTCAGCTTCATGTCATGGCGGGTTTATTAATCAAGTCTCACAGCGTCTGGAATGCCATACTAACCCAGGGACCCGGACTTGCCCTGCCCCGTCTGTGTCCCAACCAGCCCCTGTTTTTGTGGATCCTAGCATACGACATAAGTCTAAGATGCTTTCTTCCTGATCCGCTTTGACGGAAATTCCTGACAGGTTCCGAACCTTTAGGGAATTCATGTAATTTATTTTTTCTCTTCAACTATTTTCCCACAGAATCTGAGAAAGTAGCAGATGTTGTGTCTTCCTCCAGAGGGCCCACCTCCAGGATTGGCATAAGGCTATCCCCTCTGAAGCCCCTGAGTGGAGAACATTGACAGATTTTTTTTTGGCTTTAAGGACAGGTTTTTGGATAAACCCAAAACCGTTGGCATGGGCGAGACTCATGTTGCTATCTATTCAGCAGGGCCGCCGCTCGGCTGAAAGACTACTGTTCTGAGTTTCCCGCCAATGGTGTACTATGACCGGCGTTGGTCTGACCAACCTCAAAGACCCAATCAGACAAGGACTGTCCCTATGTCGTAAGGATGGCTAATGGTCAGCCATCCAATCCCAGAGACCCTGAGTGACATTATTAATCAATCTGTGACTAATGACAGAAGACTAAGGGAGGGGAACGCAGGAAAAGCAAGGGGGATTTGACATTGTTCAGCTCAAGTCATGCTTTTCCTGTAAACCCAGCTTCTTCCTTCCTGAGAGTTCTTCTCCTCCCCATCTCCCTCTCATTTCATCAGGAGGAGAACACATGGAGTTGTGTCATACGTCTGCTGCCACCCAGGAGGAGACACCGTTTTGAGAACGGCCGTGGTGCCTTTATTGCGGGAACCTGACCATATCCCGAGAAACTGTCCTATTAGGCTAACCACCCAAGGTACACCGAACGCTGCACAATTTTCCAGAAGGTAACATCGGATGAACAGGAACCTTTCCTAACTAGTGATAACATGTTTGTTTGCCTTAAACCTTCGTTTTCTAGCTCAAGACTTTTGCTTTCGTGCCCTGATTGACTCAGGATGCAGCTGCTAATTTCATCAGCATGGCTGTAGCTAAAGCCTTGGGTTTGGAACTTGTTGCTTTGTGTTCTCCCTTCTTGGTTTCAGGTGTATTTCCTACCCTCACTAACCGGAGGAAGAATAAAATTTGTACTGCTGAGGTCACTTGAAAGTTGGGAGTTCGCATCCTGAAAACTTTCATTTTTTGTCATGGAGAAACTCCCTGCAGAAAAATATTCTTGGTTTGCTCTGGCTCGGCTCCATAATCCCGTTTTCATACTGGAGAACCACTCACCAGAGTTGAACACATGGGGTGACTCCTATGTGTGCTCAATCGAAGAATTGCAATCCCAGGGTTGTGTGCTGTAATTAATGCTCATATTATTTCAGAATGTAATTCCTAGCGTCTTTGATGGGGATGTTGGGGAACATCTGCTCCGACACCAGCCTGAAAGTTGTCCTATAGACCTCCCTCCCGTGGGGCAAAGCTCAACTCGTCTGCCCCGGAACGAGAAACTATCATCTGTCATTGAAAACCTGAAAATATTCTTTCTTCAGGATAGTGGTCACCCACCTTTCCTTCAGATTTAGTGTCCTCAAATACCAGTTCACAAAGTTCTGCTCCTCCCAACAGGCCCACTTTTGCCTGACGATGGTTCCCACTTCAGAATTCCGCCACTACAGTGATAAAACTAAAAGAGAAACCGCCGTTAATCGACTGGTGGCACAGTCCTGCTGCTGGGCTAGGAGTCCATAAGACTCTAAAAACGCCCAACTAAAAATCAAAAACCCAAGTAGAAAACCCCGTCCAAACCAGACCAAAATATGTCCGCCAACCGATCTCATCTGCAAAAACATGCCGTCAAGCTGAAAAAGGAAAGAGATCACCAGGTCCATTCTGCTAACATAGAGGAGTCGTTGAGGGTCCGGTTGCCCCCTCATAAAAGGTGGGCTACTGTCATTATCATGCCAGAAATAAACCACCACTTTGAGTTCTGTCGCCCGCCATGGCCATTTGCGACGTAAGCCGTGTTTTGACATAGTTCTACATAGTGTTACACATAGGTTTTCTTCCCTGCTATCTTGATTGATTCCTGGCCTTCGCCCGGGCCAGGAATCTACCAGCACTCCACGGGTATAACCTGGCTCCTGCTCCTGGTGATTGACAGCCTTCCTACCTTCCTATCTAGGTCTTCTGTCTCTTCTCCTTCCAGTTATACTGGTCTGTTTTGGTCTATTTCTCCCCTCTACTATTTCTGTGTGCCTCCTGTTACCTTACTCGCTTGTTCAACGTTTAATTCTTCTGCCTTCTGACCTTTGTACCCGCGATCTCCTATAGTACCGACTTGCTTGCTTGAACCATCCCTTATTGTGTATGTATTGTTTGTCTGCGTCTTTTGTTTTCCACGCTATTCAGTGGTAGTGCTCATCTTCTGGTTGGGCCGACCTATTAAGGAGTCGGGCCAACCCCAAAAGGCAGGACAGGGTTGGGATCAGTGACAGGGCCTCACGCAATCTGTGTCTGTTCGTGCGCTCCTGACGGATCCCTTACAGTAGCGCTGTTCGACCCTGTCTTTTGTTTGCTTTCACCTTGGCTTGACAGTACTTGTGAAAAAATGCACCTAATGAATGTGTTAGGTGCATTGTTTGTAAGACTCAACACCTTTTAATGCTCCTAACATGAGGGGGCGTTCTGGGGCGTCACACCACACTCGTATTATTAGACATATATATGAATGTGGATCGGCAAAGCTAGCGCATTACTGCTACTGCTCGACAGGCAGACCTATTCCAATGTGCTGCTGTCTGAGCCTGAGGATTCGAAGTTGGAGATAGTATTTTTGTGTTAGGGTAAAAAATGTCCAATATTTCTCAACTTCCACCAGTACAATAGTAAAAAAAAATTTATGATAATTATCAAACTATATAAAATTAAACTATTTAAATTTGATAAAAAATGTTATCATATGAAAATAATGTAAAAATATATAATATCCCAAAAATATAAAAATATCTCCTATAAAATGTATTTAAAATTAATAGAATCTAAAACTAATTTTACATTAAAGGGAACCTGTCACATAGGTTATGCCCCCCTTGATGAGGACAGCACAAGCTAGTGTCAGACCTGCTGCTTCCAGCGCTGTGTCCCTTATTCTGTAAGATGCTGTGGTTTTCGTGTATTTAATGCTCAAATCTGCAGTTTTCAGCCAGTCATTCAAAGAGTTATTCAGTGTCAGTTTTTTTCAAACCCCGCCCATCTGAGGCAAGCCCCGCCTACCTCAACTGACAAACCTATTACTTTGAATAGGTAGAAACATGTGAATAACTGTCAGTGGGTGGGGCTAGCCTTTGGTGGGCGGAGCTAACACCTACTCATGAATAAGATTTGAGGGGTAAATGTTCTAAAACTCCAGCATCTTACAGAATAAGGGACACAGCGCTGGAAACAGCAGGTCTGACACTAGCTTGTACTGCCCTCAGCAAGGGGGGCATAACCTATGTGACATGTTATCTTTAAATAACCCACTGATTATGTTGTTCAGATTTTTTACATTTTTAATTTTTGCTACATTCAATTTGAAATGTATTTTTGCTGCTCTCACCCTTTATTCTACATACAGCAATAGCCAGCACAGCACAGGTATTGCTGGGATCTGTGGTCCTCCAAGCAGGATCAGTACCATAGTTTCTATTCCCTGACATGCTATTCTAATGACTTTTCTTTTATTTCCAGCCTGTCTATAGCCTTTATACATGTTTGGTGCATTACTTATGCATCTAAGTTCCACAATGCCCCAAACACACAGACGAGGCGCGATGAACTTTACACACCATTTATGATCGCACAAAAACCACTTTCATACATCAGGCGCATTATACACTGAAAACTAGATGAATTTCGATGGTTTACAGCTAAGCAATTGTTTTCACTCCTCAAATCACTTATGCGTTTGTAATGCTTAGCAAGTTATAGAGAGGCTAAATATCCTAATCACTGCTACAGAACCACTTACTGCCTGAACAGGAAGTGTTAAATTGAATGGTGAGAAAACTCCTTTAAGTGAAGCAACTATGAGATGGGCATGAGTGTGAGTCATCATTTTAAATCAGTTTGTTAACAATGACCACACTAACTGCACCAGAGGTTTTGTCATTGGAAGCAGGAAGGGAAATAATTTAGCTTGAATCCTTTATTGATGGAAATTACAACTTTTTTTTATGATTGGATCATACTAAATTCTAAAATTGCTTTTGTGCTGCCTTTTTTGAGTTCTCTCTTGAAGGCAATTAATGCAACAATCAATTCATGGAAAATATAGTTTGCTTTGAAAACAAAACATTAGAAAATTTTCAATTCTGAGTTATAACTAAATCCCTACTTTGACTTCTGGGATTTATTACAGAACGCATTACATATTGAACAATACATTATACCAACCTCATAGCTTTCATAGAAAGTAATCAGTGGGACTGTAAAATACATTTCTAAAAACCTCCAGTCTGGTATAATTCCTCAGTATCCAGGCTTGCCGGCTGTTGCCGTTACAGTACTCCACAGTGGGGCCAAATGTGCCATCCTCTATTTGGCTTAAAGTCAAACATGATTGGGTTATGATATGGAGAAATGAATGGGTCTGTGCAACAGAAAAAGACAAGTCAAAGCAAAAAACTCACAGCACGAATAATAAATGATATAGTAAAATAATATTAGCAAAGACAAGTGGATGCAGATGCAGATGGAGGGAGTACAAACACATACAATGGTCAATTAGAGGAAGAATTATAAAATATAATGCAGATCGTAGATATTTTTGTGTTTTTTTAATTCTTACCCTTGATAGGTAATAACCTATCAAGATAGAGCAAAGTAATACAACAAAATAAAGAAAAGCATATTCCAGCTCATCCAAATCCTAAATGTGGTTTAATACACAACAATAGTTGAGGGATGCCCCCGACAGAGCGCTCCAAGTGACTTGTGGTTCCCCAAAGACAGTATGGAAAAGCAAGGGTGTTGCCTAGCATCCACAAAAACAAATAAAACTTAAAGGGGAGTTCACACCATAGACTTTGATGGCAAATTGCTAGGATAGCCCATCAAGGTCAGATAGGTGCGAGTCCCACCTCTGGAACGGCCCATTCGAAAGTTAGGTCTCAGAATCGAGATCTTGTGCACGGCTAACCATTCTGTTCTATGGGAGTTCCAAGTACAACAGAACACACCGCCCACCTGGACTGGGAACTCACATAGAACAGAATGGAGAACCGTGTACAAATGGGACAAGTTCTCTATTCTGAGCCAGAATTTTCAGAGGCCCATTTCTGAAATAAGTTTGGGTCCCGAAGGTGAGACCTGCACCTATAACACTTTGCCGGCATATCAATATTCCTTGAAAGTTTATGGTAGGAACACCTATTAACATTTACTTTGTAGAGTAAAAACAAGAAAACTCAGCATGGTTAGAAAAAAAAACTAAAAAAGAGCTGTACACCTCTAGCTAAACCTACTAAAGTTAACACTGTCTGAAACACATCAGCACTAGTGGCTTTAATTAAAGGGAATGTGTCATCAAAAATGACTTAACTCACATTTTTATGTTCAACACATTTTTTAAGAATTTTTAGTTATATCTTTTTTTAATTTTCTATATCACTTAATATTTTTTATTAATTCTTAAGTCCTGCAGTTTTCACTTTGGCCACTAGGCCTAATAACTGTCTAACACTTCCTGTTCTGTAGAGAAAGATTCTCAGTTGTATGCTCATTATCAGCACAAAGAGGGTCAAACTGAAAGGAGACACCAGTGTGAATAGATAACACAGGATCCACCAGTCACAAGAGGAGATAGTCACAGTTCACCTCCATGCACCTTGATTTCTTCCCAGGTCACAGAGCATGACTAGAAAACTCTCCTATAGAAGTCAATGGGACTGAGTCAGTCATAAGTCTCCTATGTGCATGAAGCTACTGTAAAGCAACTCTCTGACTGCTGTTAAAGCAGTGCAAACAAGGCCTAGTGGCCAAAGTGAAAACTCCAAGACTTAAGAATTATTAAAAAATATTGAAAGTGATATGAAAAATAAAAAAAAATAAAAACCAAAAATTCCTAAAAAATGTTTAATATAAAAATGGGACTTAAACACTGACTCATTTTTTGATGACACATTACCTTTAACTACTTGCTGACCGCCTGCTTACTATAAACGTCTGGGCGGTGGCAGTTTATCTCTGCACAGACGTTCTGGAACTAATTGTGCAGCTTCACGGGTCAATGATAGCTGGGCCAGGGGCGTAGCTATGAAGGGTGCTGAGGTAGTAGTCTCTACCGGGCCCTGCAGCCTGATGGGGCCCAAAAGCCCTTCAGCCACGTAAAGAGACACCAGCATTGTAAGCAACACATGGTGCCTGGGGGGCCCCAATTAACTTTTTGCACTAGGGCCCAAGAGCTTCCAGTTACGCCTCTGAGCTGGGCTCTCCACCGAGAAGACAGGGATGGTTTATTACTATTCCAGCCTTCTCAATCGCTCAATAATCGCCATATACACAGACAGACAGGAAGCCTGTTTCTGCTCCCGGACCAGGGGTCATATGACTGCAGGGGCTCGCTTACTGCCTGAGCTTTGGGTCTTTTCAGACCCAGATCTAGGGGATGTATTGCCCCTGAACTAGGTGGTATATTAGCCCCAGTTACGGGGGAAATCACACAAAAAAAACTATATAAAAATGCATCTCTAAGTTTTTTTCCTACCTTATGGGGGCACAGTTTCTAAAATAAAATATCAAAAAACACAACACACAAAATAAAATATTAACAAAATAAATACTAACAACCCAAACCGCAACTTTAAGCCCTGCCCTCGTCGACCCTAAAACTTTATATCACTGAGATATTAGTGTCAGTGATGGAAAAGTTACACAATTACAAAACTTATTTAAGTGCCACCTGCTGTTAAAAAATAAATTCAATAAATGTGAAAAACTAAACTTTTTTTTTACCTATTTTCCCTCAAAATAAATAAATAAATATAACAGAAAAAAGGTGAAAAAAATTAGGACAATAATCGAGCACAAGAAAGCGTTTTAGTGTTCAAACCAGCGTGTACTATGGAAAAGGAAGATGAGACCAGTCGGGAAGTGGTTTAAGCTGTGCAGATTTTTTCAGACTTGCTGAGTTTTCTTGTTTTTAATCTTCTGAGTAAATGAGAAACACAAGCTGCTACAGCAAGGGTATGTTCACACGGCGTGTTGGATCCATTTTTGGATCTCTTTTGGATCTGAAAAATGCATTCAAAAGCGCTGCATAAATTGCATGCAGGTGTGTGTTTGGCTGTGCTTTGGCTGCAGCAGGATTTAGTTTTAAATAGGGCATCTGTTACATCAAACGGATCAAAGAATTGACATGTCAATTCTTTGATCGGATCCCAAAGACGCATGTAAACACGTATCGGTGATCAGACGCCAAGGTATATTTTACATTGAAAACAATGTAAATCACCCTGCACATTGTTAGATGCGTGTTTGGGTCCATTTAGGGTCCGAAACATGAATCCAAACACCCATCTAAAAACGTATCCCAATACAGATTCAAAACACGCCATGTGAACATTCCCTTAAACGACACACTGGTCCCTCAACATACAATATTAATTGGTTCTGGGACGACCATTGTATGTTGAAACCATAACTTTATGGAAAACTGGCAAATGGTTCTGAGGCCCCAAAATGCCCTCAACATAATGCAAAATAAAGATTCATGAAAATTAGAAAGAAACCTAAAACAGATAAAACAAGTAATGTAATATCAGAAAGAGCTGCTGGAAACTAGACAACAATTTTTCTTTTAAGAGTAGGAGCTTCATTGGGTGCATTGTACAAAATGGTACAGATTAACTATGGCAATTTGCATCTAAGTACTGGTGTATATCTGTTACACCATATTTACTATGTATTTTAGACATATTATAGAAACTTCTGTACTGCATCCGATGGCTGTGGCTCGATGGAAAAGGCATGGCTTAGTAAGAGACAGCATGGACCAATAAAATGTTCCAAAATTTTGGCATCAACTAAGCCAACCAATAGAAAGTGTAAACTTAGGCCAGACACTCTAAACATATGCCAGATTTATCTGTTATTTATCATGGAACAGAATGTTATCTCAACTTTTTCCCCACATTTCAATAACTTTGTGATTTAAAAACGGATAACACAGAAAGTCGTGATATCACGATAAATCTGAGTTCTGCTACATCTGTATGAGAAATCATATTTGCACACTTTTAGACTGTTTAGTCTAAGTTTACACTATCTAAGTATTAGACAGTATTAATGTATTGCCCCATTGTACTGGAAAACAAGACAATGGGTCTGCCCTCACCTGAGGCGACATGTATGAAACTTGGCGCCTCGACACAATTTTTCACGTCTTTTTTTATATAATGCGTCTAAATATATGAAAGTGGTGAAGGTGCGGTCATAAATGGCGGCTAAAGTTAGACGCGCCTAGCATATGTGTTTGGTGCGCCACAAATCTTTGGCACATTAGTTACACACCAAACAGGTCTATAAATGAATGCTAGAATTCGATAATGGCTGCTAAAACAGTTGATTGAGAATGGGATTGATGGTAGATGTTGTATTAGTTTATTTAATTTAAAATTAATTTTAAATTATATTCATTTTAAATACATTTTATCGGAGATAATTTTATATTTTTGGGATATTATAAAATAAATCTAAAATTATATATTATATAATTTATTATTACATTTATGTAATTTAATTTTATATACTTTGATAATTATCATAAATTATTTTTTATTATTTTACTGTTGAGAAATAAAGGACATTTTTTGCCCCAATGGCAAATCTTGTTCCATTATGACTATTCAGGCTCAGACAGACCAAATTTAAATTGGTCTGGCTGTTCGAGCAGTAATGCACCTAGAGCGACATGCTAGAAAATTGGCGTTGCCGCGGCAGATTTTAGGCGCATTTAATCAGAGTAAAGAGTGCCTGAAAGTATGATACTTTCAAAACTCTGGCATCTGGTATTACCTTGCATAGTAAACTTAATGCGCCTACAAAGACGCAAGACGCCGAAAAAAGGTGCATTGCGCAATTGCAGCACATAGCGTATCAGTGTTAGTGTATGTAATGCGCCTATTGAGGCGCATTGCTTAATGGAGACACATAACATATCATTACTAGTGTATGTAATGCGCCTCAATAGGTGCATTGCGTTATGGGGGCGTACAGCGTATTATTGTTACTATATGTAATGTGCCTTTTTAGGCGCATTACTCTGTGTCGTGCCCAGTGTATAATACGTCTAGTTTTGGTGTACGACAGTTCATTTACATTGAGAATATGGCGTCAAGAGCAATTTTGGAGCAAAGTAGACCCAAAAAACCGCGCCTGCTCTTGGGGACATGTCGCCCTTAGTTTTGCCATCCCACATTCATAAATGTGTCTAATATTATGAATGTGGTGCGACACCCCCCAAACGCCCCCACACGTTTGGCGAATTACAAAGTGTTGGGTCTGGTGCACAGTGCACCAAACGTGCCTGAATGATGCGCCATACATAGGGTAAGAAGGCGGAACACTCACTTTTGCCGCTTTTAACTCCAGAAAAGTGAAGCTAACCTGTTCATACATATCGCCCCTGGTGCCTAGGACATGTAGTACCATACTGTACTGTACAGAGGAGCTACTAGACTTCCAACTGCATTCATCTCCCTGTGATGTTTTCCTGAGCTAAGTGTAGCCTCTCTTCTCTTTAGCCAAGCAATTGCAGTTCCTGAGCAAAAGTTATTTTTTTCTTACCCCTGTAAAACTACAAGCCCCAGGATCCTTTATTGTGCTTTGTCTTTCTTCCTTCCTCCCAACTTCAGTCTCAGTGTGTGCTCCCTGTTTCCTCCTTTGGCTATGTTCACACGGCTTAACTGCGGGGCGTAATTTCGCCCCGCAATTACGCCGTGTGGACGGGGGCGGGAGCGGGGGAGTGAGCGGGGGGCCGGCACTTCGCCGGCCCATAGACAAACACTGCTAGCGGCGCGTATGAGAACTGTGAATTACCGGAATGAATGGGCCGTTTTCAGCCCGTAATTGCCGCACTTCGGCGCGTACTTACGGACCGAAATACGGCCCATTTTAAGCCGTGTGAACATGCCTTTTATATTGAAAACTTTGGGAGGCAGGACCAAAGGGCTGTGGCTTGAGAGCCTGCCCTGAATAAAGCCAAACCCATTAGGTCATCCGATCTCCTGGGCTTCACACAGAGCTGTTTCTTGTGTGTAAAGACACAGAACTGCAGAAAGGCCCACAAAACCTATTCAAATTATATTACAAAAGTGTCTAACTTTGGTAGGGATATTATTTAGAAATGTATGCCATATATTTGAGAAAAATTGTGAACGACTGCATTTCCTGTGCTGTAAAAAGATAATCCCAATTATATCCCCCGAAGCTCTGTAGAAAAAAGACATAAAGGAACCCAGCAACCTCTTGATGTTATCTATGCTTTATTTTAACTCCTGGAGCATTAGAGCAGGAATTTCTTGTCTCATACTGTAAGTTTTAGAAGCTGTGCGCAATGTATTTTAAGCAAAAAAACTATACTTTTGATTAATAGGAACCTATTGAAAACTATAGTTATATAACAAAGAAAGTGCATAAAATATGTATCTATGCATAACACCCAACATCCTAAAACAGGTGCTTATAAGACTGCAAGCTACAGTACCCATATAGGCCATGAACAACACGCCAGCCAGTACCCGCAGCTGGGTTCCCCAGCAGTCAGCCATCTGCAGGGCAAGCTATCAACAAGTATTCAATTCCCCTGTAGTGTCATCCACCGACATAAACAGGTTTTCTTTCTGGGTCCTCTAGATAGAATCATGCTTTTTATCCACTCTATCTGCTCTAACTTACTACTAGAGGCTGTAAATAATGGTTGTCCCTCTATTAAATCCATACTTGCCAACCATCCCATTTTTTCCTAGAGACCCCCTCACAAGGGGTGGGGCATATGCAAACCCCACCTCAAAATGGGCATTTCTGCTCGATCGAGGGCATTCCTGCATTAGGGGCTAAAAGCTCCCATATTCCAGATACTAAGGTTGGCAAATATGATTAAAATAGGATGTCCTAATATGGTATTTGAAAATGGGTTTCCTAGGCCAGAAAACTGCTTTACGTAAAGGAGTTTTACCATGAAGTAAAATTGAGGTGAGAAGCTTGCAAATTGAATAATACATGTTTTTATCATTCATCTTTGTTAAAAATTCTGCACCATTTTTGTTTTAGCTGCTCCCTTAGTGATCAATAATGTACAGCTTGTCTCCAGAGGATACGACCAGTGATGAGAGCTCCTCAGTCCTGGCCACACATGCTCACACATCACCTCTCCTCTCAGCAAGCTACTGTCAGTCTCTTCCCTGCTTAGTAAACACAAACACTCACTGCTGAGCGAGTGTTCAACCCTAGGTGCTGTCCTTATGTTCCTGTACTTTGTACTCCTTAGTAATAAGTAAAACAGTGCAAATAAATACAAGGAAAAAATAAACCAGGTATATGCACTGAGAAAACAAATCCACATGTTTGGTTTCTACAGGAATTTGAACCTAGAACCCCTATGCTGAAAGGCAGAAGTGCTAACCACCGCTCAGCTACTTTGTAGCTACCCATAGCTCTTAACATGAATAGATCTTTGTTTGACTAGAGTGAGCACATTGTGGGGAAAGGCATGGTTATGTCAAACCTGCGGGGTCACAAAATATGCAATTCAAACAAATCATGGATGCCCTCTATTGAACACACTGAAAGATGAAGCAGGACAAACCAGGCATGAAATGCCTTTGTGGTAAAACCCATTTAAGTCTGGTCCCAATTGGTCCCCTTTGGTTACTTAATTTTTGGCTCCAATTCAGGTAATTAGGAGCTGTTGAAGTGGTGGCAGAACTTTTAATCAGAAATATTATGCACTGGGGTCAGACATTACAAAGAAAGCAAAGCATGAATGCCTAAATAAGTATATTGTGACCTTACAGAACAGGACAGATTCTGCTTGAATGTCATTTTAATTGTAAGTTACTCAACAATAGTGATTACGTTGACTATCTTCATCGGGTTGTATAGTCGCTATCGTCAATTATCAACACGGTATTCGATAGTCGATAATAAGATTATCGCCCATGACCATTAAAGTCTATGGGAGAGCAACAACACCTTCATTCTTACACCCGAAACAGGGCTGGAGAAAGATGGAATTTACATCCACAACAGTCAAATTGATCGTCTACAATCTTAGGCAACACACTTAGTTATTATAAAAAGCACATAAAAAAAAGTCACAGAAACCATTCACTATCCCTGCTTGCACCACAGCATGACCCTTAAACACCTGCATGACCCACAAATTAAAAAGTGCCAGAAGGCAGTATGAATTTGAACATCATTGTACATGAACTTGAACATTGAATATCCCTGTCCTGGAACGCATCATGAGCCCCAAACCTGCCATGGACCCCAATTAAAAAGTGCCGAAAAGGAGTCTTTCAACCACCATTTTAGTTTAACTGGACATTGACTAGACCTGTCCTGGTAACCTACATCTGTTCAAGCTCTTCCTGTACCGTCCCTTTTTACAATTCAGAGGAATATTTGTAATCAGCTATTTTGGTGCATGCCAGTTTTTTAGTAAGTTTAAATTCGTAAAAAACTCACATTTTTAAATAGGATTGAATCCAACACTCTTCGTTTCTCTTTTTTTAATGTATTAAATGGGTGTTGTCTCACTACAGGTAGTTGCTAGTCTTGTTAAAGATCTTGCAAAAACAAAGTCATTTTGCATATGTGGCCATTAACAGTGTCCTACTTATTCCTGTTTTTGACAGCACCATCACCCTTTGAGCCACTTATTGACAATTGTGAAGAACATATGTCTGTTAGAAACCCACATTTTTTAGAATAGGACCTGTAGTATAGCTGCATTTCACAGCAAAATCCACAAAAATCAAAACAATGACCCCTTGAGCCACTTTTGACAAGTGTGAAGAACAAATAACTGTTAAAAACCCACATTTTTTTATAATAGGACCTTGTAGTATTGCGCATTTCCAAAGCAGCAGACCCAAAAAATTATAAAAAAATGACTTCTCAGCCACTGTTAAAAATTGTGATGGAGAAATGCCACTTAGATTCTACATTTCTGTTCCAAAAGGACCAATGATTATAGCTGTAACTCACATCAACATTTGCCAAAAAAATTATAAAAATGACTTCTCAGCCACTGTTAAAAATTGTGATGGAGAAATGCAACTTAGAAAGCCACATTCCGGTTCCAAAGGACCCATGATTTATAGCTGTATCCAACAGCATCATGACCCCGAAAACCATTGGCAATGCTAAAAAAAGTCTAAAGATGAAAAAAGTAAATGGAATAGGGTTTTTTGTCATGGAAACCTTTGGGTGTCTTTTTACAGTCTCCTCACAGCAAAAACCAGCAAAATGAACTGTTTGGAATTGAGATAAAAAAATTGCTGTAGGAAATGATCAATTTTAAAAATATAAGTTTTTTCAAGAGGAGACCATTTCTGTTTGGCAGAGGAATGTGAAGTAGACCAGCAACTAATCGGTGCCTTCGGCAATTGAGCCACAACATCAGAGACCATGCCGATTCATCTTGATGAAAGTCAAACATCCACATTATCTGTGGAAAGCCGGATGCGTTTGTCCTGTAATGACTCCATCCAGCTGTGCTGAAATGTCCGCTCTCAGATATGACGTTGCTGGCTGCTGGGCAGGACAACACCTCTATGGCTGGCGAGCGAGCTCGGGCCATTTGTCCATTTTTGGGATACCCAGAAGCAATTGTCCGGAAAACACATCCAAAAACAATCGGTGTTGATACGCGAAAGATAGTCGTGCACCATTGATCTTAACTGGTTTTCTGTGTGTGTGGATGTGGTGCCCTGCATTACATGCGTTGTGAGATTTGGTAATAAATATTGGCCCATAGTCACCCAATAGGGCTTCTGCCACACTGGCCGTGCTGCTGGCCGCTGGCTGCTACTTGGGCACTCTACTGCTGTCCACGTCGCTGATGTTTTCCAAACCGTGGACATTTGAAGAACGTGAAGCCAGAAGGCCAACAAGATGTCTCCCATTTTGATCAATTAGCAATGTCTCAATTTCCTGCATTTTAACTATTGTCCAGGGAATACCTCCTCCTCCCTGCCCTCCCGCATCCTCTTGGCACGGCTTTCAACAAAGCCCTGACTTTGCCGTCAGAAGATGCACCCTGAGAGCTGATGCCCCACTCTTTCGCACTACCCGGACCCCGAACCAACTCACTGCCTAATGAAGACCAATGAAATTGTGAAACTGTCGGGCTCTTGTGGATTCGACGGAGAGAAAGGCTCTGTGTCCGCATCTGTGTCCTCTCCTCCTCCGTCGCTGCGGGACCCTGTTTGTTTTTCAGAGTGTCCCAAACGATCGTTCCAGAACTAAGGATCACCACAATTGCTCATAGCTGACAATAAGGGCATTGTCCGGCACTGACCATTTTGGTGGCTTCTTCATCAAAACTGGCAAGATGGTGCAGAGCTCTTTCACCTCGGTGGCTCAAACACCCCGAGGTTCCGCACCGCTGCTGTCAGGCCATGTGTCACTTCTGTAAACTGCGTAATGCAATTGCGCTGCGCCACAAATCGCTGGAGCATGTGTAGGTCAGAATTCCAGCGTTTGGCAACGTCAACAATAGACGGTTGACGGGGAGGCCGACTGACGCTGCAACGCAGCCAGGTGGGACGAAGCAGGGTGGTCGAACGGCGGAATGCTGAACTCAGACCTCGAGCCTGTCCTCAGCAGGCAGTCCAGACCCGGGTAGCTCTTTAGAAATTTCTGGACGACAAGGTTCATGACATGTGCCAGTCTCCTCACAGCAAAACCAGCAAAATGAACTTTTGGGAACTGAGAATAAAAATTGCAGAAAGAACATGATCATTTTAAAAAAAGTTTTTCAAGAGGACCCATTCTGATTTGAAAAGGAATGTATAGTAGACCGGCAACTAATCGGTGACCTCGGAAATTGGAGCCACAACATCATCAGAGATCCATGCCTGATTCCTCTTGGTTAGTGTTGAGCGATATTTATCGACAAAGTTGAAATCGGCAAGGTTTTTATGGAGATCTAAATTTTCAATCATGCGATAATGTAAGGTTAAAATCTGTGCATCATCTATTAAGATTCGTGCCCATTATCGGCGCTCCTGTCATTTTGGCGGCCAGCAAATCGATTACAGAATAGATCAGGGTGAGATGTTTTGTGGCGACGTCCCATGACTGGGATGTGTATGGTTGCGATTTGGCTGGAAAAATCACATGACCTCGTTTTAACATAGAACACGCCTCCTGTTCAGCCTTATGTGTCTCCTCAGCGTCTCATATGGGAATAGGACCTGCGCTCCTGCCTGTGGCCAAACAGCTCAGCGAAATTAGTCTATTTCTTCATGCACAGAGAAAACCTCTACTATTATTAGCTGTAAAGTCCTTCTCCAATTTAAGTTAGATTAGAGATTTGAAGATTTATGTAGTTAGCTTGAGAATTTTAAAGCAGCATCTACCCGCTGGTAAAAGTCACAGGGGGAGCGGGGGGGGGGGGGGGGGGGGGGGGGGGAGGGGCGGCGGGCGAACACAGACAAGTTCTAATTCTATATAGAACACTAGATAAATTTCACCAAGACTTATGTAGACATTGCACACTGCATATCTTTATTATTAACAGTTTTGCTATTGAAATATTTTCCTGGATTTGGGCAGCCTGAACTTATATGGAATACACAACATTTCTAGTAACTGCATCTGCTTTGTTTGGTGTAAAACTCACTTTTATATTATCAGTATACATTTCAGATTATTGTTTTTTCATTTTCCAATTTTAAAAACCTTCCACCTGTGTTTGATATAATCACCTTGCAGTTAAAGTTACAATCCAGCAATCTTGGTAGTCAGCACATGTTGTTTGTTGGCCAAAAATACCGTGTATCAATACGAAACCATACCAATACGTGTTTTTTGAACTTTTGCGCACCCCATCTTTGTTCCATTGACGCAGCAGTCCCACGTAAATTCCTTACAAACAGCAATACTATAGTGTCAAACCACAGGTGAATGAAAGGTAGCAAAAAATACCCGTGTATTTACGAGAAACATAACAGATACGTTTTTTTTTTTTTTGCACTTTTGCCCAGTCCAGATTTGTTGATAGACACCTTACAGTTAAATTTAGAATCCAGTGGCAATTTTTGGTTTTGATTAGAGGGATTTGAGAATAGCTGTGATTGTGGCCGTCTTTTAATGAAGAGACTTCCAAATACTATTCCATACCTTCCTCTATTTTTTATATTTCTTCTGAACATGGAGCGAAATGCAGGTGGTAAGCGATCAAAGAGGGGTTAGCACATGGAGGTAGAGGTGTACGTAGAAGTTCTCCGTCCATTGCTGGCGACAACACACATGCCAGCGTATCGTCAGTTGCAGAACGTCAGGCCTGTCATACGCTGGGGTCAGGGCCCTGTGAATCTAAGTAACGAACATTGTCGCCAATTCTGATCCTTCAGTGGTTAATGCAAACCTGCATCTAGGCAGTCTTACACCTCCTCGTCCTCCCAGTCAGGTCCACAAATGACGTCATCTCAGCATCATCATCATCCGTCCAACATGAAGCAGCCCAAAGTCAACTCGGGTACCCACCACTGTGGATAATCCCATTGTCTGTAAGACCTCTTGATGACAAAATGCGGAAGGCTGTTAAAAGATTAATAGGATGATGTTAGTAGTCCTGCTCCTGACTCCCAAGTTACTGGATGCCATCAGAGAGTGAATGGAAGCCGGTCAAGTCGTCAAAAATCCCTGGCGGCGGCAAACGCCTTGCATTGCCCCTTGCTTGTAGCCCCGCAGCTTCTGGATCAGAAATCAGGACGACACAAGTCACCTGTGTTGATGATGATAGATGATTTACGACATGCAATCCATCCTGGTCTTTTCCGCAGAAATTTTCTTGCGAGCTGCTACAATCAGTGGAACGAGGATGAAGACGATGGGGTATTGTCAATAACGGGTCCCGCCAAAAAAATGTGGAGAGGGCGGGTCGGCAGAAGTCCGCTGATTGATTCCGGCCATCCACGGTCAGGCGCAAGACCCCGCCTTTTCCTCGCTTATCGCCCGTCAAAAGGTCCATGACCTGCTCAAGCCTGGGCTTCTTTGCAAGCCTCTGACTCAACCCAGCGAATTTCATATGCCGGCCTTTTGCCGTTAAACTCATAATTAGAGGCAAGAACCTTAGTGGTTAACCACCAACACATGGCTAGTCACAATGCAGCGAATGCATCAGTTGAAATGGAGGGAAACACGTTGGCCAAAAAAGTCCAGACCGACGCCGGGGCATCCAACCACTTCATACCCCTCCTGTCTCTCTCTCTGCCTGCTCCCCTCCCCTACACCAAAGCGTCCTCTCAGAGTCATGATCAGGGATCTAGCCTCCGCTTGTACCTCCAACCTCGCCTGCAGTTACCACCAGCACCACCTAGAGGACCCATCTACCCCTGTTCTCCTTCCTCCGCCAGTTTGACGACCTGCACGCGCGTACAGCGGCCCAGTCTAAAGCAGCCAGCCTTCTGTGCTCCAGGTTTGTGAGCAGAAGAACACTTTAAACCCAAACCATCCCAAAGCCAAAAGCGCGAAGTCGGGCAGGATGGCCAGGCTTTTGGCCTTGAAATGTTTGCCTTTTGTCCTGTCTGGTGGGACAACAGAAGGTTTTCCCGCCACGTCATGGCCCTCGCTCTGGCCCCAAATACCAAGATGCCGAGCAGGCAATTCTTTGCCAAAAAGCCCGTCCCTGCCACTGGCCAGCCACTGTCCATCTACAATTTCAAAGCGCGTTGACTGCATCGTTGTCCGATTAGTCCATCTCACCACACCACACATGGACTATAAGGCTACTGCCAAGGCCGCTATAATCTCTGTGACAGCTCACTGTGAGCTGGGTGTATGTCTCTGGGGGAGATGGTGGCTTCTCACAGCTCGGCGCACGCTCTACAAAACCGCAGGATTGGTGGCAGGGCTCTTTTCCCCAAGGTCCAACTGGTGGCATCACGGTGCCCATGAGACACCAGGCCGTGTGTTGAAATTAACTGCCTTTGAGAAACCGTCCACACACAGTATCAGGAGGCTGTGGACGGCTTTTCCGCAACTAGACCGAGCGCTGGCTGGGTGACAAGATACCTTGGTGCCAGGCAAGGTGGGTGCGATAAACGGGCGAAATCTGCTTGCCCGCGGCCTTAAGAATCGTTAGGGCTGGAGCACATCCCCATGCCAGCCACATGACATGAACGCTTGTCGTCCAGAAATTTCTAAAGAGCTACCCGGGCCTGGACTGTCCACTGCTGAAGAAGGCTCGAGGTCTGAGTTCGCACTTCCGCCAATCGCATACCCGAGCTTCGTTCCTGCCTGGCTGCGATGGCATGCGTCTAGCTTCGACCTCCCCGTCAACCGTCTCATTGTTGAGGCTATGCGTTGCAACACGTCTGGAATTTCCGACCCTCCGACATGCTCCATCATTGTGGGTAGCAGCGCAATGCCATTACGCAGAACGGAAGTGACACATGGCCTGACAACAGCGGTGCGGACCTCGGGGTGTTGAGCCACGCGAAGGTGGAGGCAGTGAAAGAGCTCTGCACCATTCTTGCCAGTTTGAAGAAGCCCACCAAAAATGGGTCAGTGCGGACAATTCCCTTGTCAGATGACATTGTGGTGATCTTAGTTCTGGAAAACATTTCCTGCATTTTAACTCCTCTCTATTTGGGTGGGTGGAAGGAAGTGCTGAGTTTTGTTTTGTACCGGGGATCCAGGAGGGTGTCCACCAGTAACTGTTGTTCATACTTATGATGGCCTTAATGCGAGGAAGTCATGTTGGCAGGAAATGGAGCATCCAAAGCACTCATTTGAGAGATGAGGCCTTAAATTCCCAAGCCTCTGGGTCAAGGGGCACTAGCAAACATGATCGTTCATCATCTTCCTCTCCACTCTCAATTCGCAGCCAACCTCTTTCCAAGCAGGGACGTCGGTACCGTCGGTGACCAGGAATACGCTCCTCCTCCCTCCTCCTCCTCTGGCACGCTTCAACACAAGCCCTGACTTGCCTCATATGATGCACCCTGAGAAGCTGATGCCCGCCTTTGCACTAGCCCTGGACCCCTGAATACCACTGCTAATGAAGACCGATGAAATATGTGAAACTGTCAGGGTCCTTGTGTGGAATCAGACGGATAGAGAGGGCTCCGTCCCGCATCTGTGTCCGTCTCCTCCTCCGTCGCTGGTGGTATCTATGTTTCCAGAGTGTCCAACGATCATTCCAGAAACTAAGAATCACCACAATGGGCTCATGCTGACAAGGGCATATGTCCGCACTGACACCATTTTGGTGGCTTCTAACAAAACCTGGCAATGATGGTGCAAGCTCTTTCACCTGCCTCCACTCTCAGTGGCTAACACCCTGAAGGCTGCTTTTGTCAGGCCATGTTTCACTTCATACTGCGGAATGGCATTGCGCTGCTGCCAACAATTGCTGGAGGCAATGGTGGAGGTTGGAATTCACGAGCCGTGTTTCCCACGACAACAAGAGACAGGTTGACGGGGGTCCAAGCTGACGCTGCATGACGCAGCAGGCGGGAAGAAGCTAGGTGCGAACGGGCGGAATTGGCGACTCAGACCTCGAGCCCATCCTCAGCGTGCATTCCAAGACCCGGGTAGCGCCTTGAAATTTCTCGAGACGACAAGGTCCATAGACATGTGCCATGGCAAGGAATTTGCTCCAGCTACCGATCTTAAGGCGGGTGCCATCAGATTTCGCCCGTTATCGCAACACCTTGCCTGGCTCAAGTTCTTTTCACCCCCAGCCAGCGCTCGGTCACGTTGCGGAGAGTCCTCCACAGCTCCTGACCTGTGTGTGGACGGTCTCCAAGACAGATTAATTTAAACACGCCTGTTTCTCTGGCCCGTGATGCCTACCAGAGGACTTTTGGAGGGAAAGAACCACTGCACCATCCCTGCGGTTTTGAAGAGCGTGCCCGAGCCTGAGAGCCACCGTCACCACTCGCATCCATAATCCACCCAAGCTCACTCAATGAGCTGTCACAGAGATATAGCCCTTGTCCGTGCTTTCTAGTCCAAGTGTCGGTGGTCAGATTGACTTTTCCGGACACAGATCAGTACAACGCCTTTGAAATTTTGAGATGACACTTGGCTGGCCGGGCAGGGAACGACTTTTCTGGCAAAGAAATGCCTGCTCGTCATCTGGTAATTGGGGGGCAGGCAAGGACAGTGATGTGCGGAACCCTCTGTGATCCACCAGATGGAAAGGCATATTTCCAATGCCATAAGCCTGGGCAATGCCGATAATTCAGGCTTTTTGGCTTTGGATGGTTTGCGTTAAAGTGTTTTCATTCCTGCTCCCGAACCTGGAAGACAGAAGGCTGGCTGCTAGACTGGCCGCTGTAGGCGTGCAGGTCGTCAAACTGGCCCCGAAGCGAAGGGGTAGATGGGTCCCTCTGTTGGTGCCTGTTGGTACTCGTGGACAGTGGAGCTGAATCGGAGGCTGATTCCCTGATCATGACTCTGAGAGACATGAGGGCACTGAGGAATCGCTTGGTGGGGCGGAGGAGGTATGGCGGAGACAAGGTGTGACAGTGGTTTGGAAGCCCACATCGGCGGTGGGCCTTTTTTGCCAAGTGTTGCCTCAATTTCAACTCAATCGCATTCGCTGCATGTGACTATACAATTTGGTGGTGGTTAAACAACCTATGATCTTTGCCTCTACTAGCATTTTACAGCAAGGCAGCATATGACACGCTGGGGTGAACAGGAGGCTTTGCACAAAGAAGGCCCAGCTTGAGGAGGTCCTGGACCCTTTTTGATGGCGATAAGCGAGATAGTGGAGTTTACGCTGACCGTGGCTGGCGGAATCATATCAGCAGACTCTGCGACCGCCCTCTTCCCTTTTTGCGGCGGGACCCACGTACTGACACTCCCCCATCGTCTTTCCTACCTTGTCCAGTGATGAAGCGGCTCCAATCAAAATTCTGCTGAAAAGACCACGTTGGACCGCAATGTCGCCATCATCATCATCAACACAGGACTTGGTCGTCCTGACATTCTGCATCCAGGAGCTGCGGGCTACAAGCAAGAGGGACTGCAGTGCGTTGCCTGACCGCCCAGGATTTTTGCCCGATTGAACGGCTCCTTCTCCTCCTCTGATGCATCAGTAACTGGGCGTCAGGAGCAGACAAAAAATCATCCTCTTTGGCCTCTTGATATTAGGATATCGCCTTTTCTGACCCCAACAGACAGTTTTTTTCATCAAGAGGCTCAAGAAAATGGATTATCCACAGTGGTGGGTACACGAGTTTGGACTTTGGCTGCCTTCGCTCATGTTGAATGATTGCTGATGATGCTGATGATGACATTTTTGTGGCCGTGACTGGGAGATTAAGAGTTAATACTACTGGATGCAGGTTGCATTAATCACTGACGAAAAGATTGGCGATGCTGTTAGTTAAGTAGATTCACAGGTCCCTGACCCAGCGATGACAGGCCTGACAGTCCTGCAACCGTACGATCCACTGCTTGCATGTTGTCACCAGTACTGAAGGAGCACCTTCTCATGTACCTCAACCTCCATGTCCACCCCCCTCTTTGCTTCGCTTACCACTGCATTTCGCCTCATGTTCCACAAAGATAAAAATTTGAGAAGGTATGGAAGAGTTTTTGGAAAGTCCCTCTTATTAAAAGACGGCAGAAACACAGCTATTCTCAAATCCCTCTAATTTTCCTACAGCCAACTATGGATAAGAAACTGAAATGTTTCTAGCGAATAGCTGTGAAATGCTCTGTGAAGAACCGTAAGACAAAATCAACAGTGTTCTTCCTCAGTCCCCGGATTTACAATGCCCCATTAAGGACTAGGAAATAGATAGTTTTCAACAAAATATGAACATACATGTGCGCTATCTGAGCAAAACGAGATTACAGCGAAGCCAATAAAACTAATTCAAAGTTAGATGGATGAAAATTGTGTTTTTTTGGGCAGCAAGCAATGACAAACGAGAAAGTTGCTAAAAATTTTTGTATCAGATTGTCGTAAACGTGCTATTTGAATACGAGGGCCGCACCACCACGCAATACATCTATTTTAAAATCATATTCGCGGGTTTAACAAACGGAGTTTTTTTGCACCTATCCTACACCTGTGCGGTGACTACGCAAATTTGCTGTATTCAGAATTTAGTGCACAGGTGCCCTATCAACAAAGCAGGACGACCATAGTTAAAAAACACCTATCTGAATAGGAGACAAGAAGTACCCGCATGATGGAGAAAAATCCGCACCGTTGGATAAATAAAATATCTACTTATTGTAATCAAATCATCAACATCCAGACACACAACAGAGTCAACGCGTTTCTGTAGCCCCTTAATCAGACTAGTCATGACCTGCTGGCTGTCCACAATCAATTAATTCAATCAAGGTGAGCTGGACTTTTGTGTGTTCATGCCTAATCGGAAAATTATACGGAAAATAAAAGGTGGAGTTTGCACCTATCAAATACAACGGCGGTGACTACAATATTGCTGTATACAAATTTAAGTGCAAGGATGCCTCTATCAACAAAGCTGACTGCGCCAAAGTGCAAAAACACACCTGGATCTGAAATATCAAACGGATCAATACAAAGTGGAGTTTTGCACCTATCAAATATGAACCTGCATGTACTAGTAAAAATCTGTATCCTAATATAATTACATGTTGCCCAACATACAAGTAATATTCCCTCACCAGAAAACTTTAATAAAAGCCCCCCCCTCCCCCCCCCTGTACTGAACAAAGCGATAGATCTCCTCTTTAAAATACGCAGCCTAAGTAACTAAAACCTTCAATCACTAATCTACCTAAGTGTTCTAATGTTCACAGCTATAAGCATAGCTGTCTGTGTGAACAAATAAACAATTTTCGCTGAGCTTTTGGTCAGAGACCGGGCACACGCCACTACTCCTATATACACAACACACACTGAGGCAGAACAGAAGGGCTGTTTCTATGTAAAAACGAGGTCATGTGTTTTTCCAGCGCCAATCGCACATACACATCCAAGTTCATGACGTCGCACACACAGCTCACCCTGCTCTATTCTGTAAGCCTGATTTGCTGGCCGCCAAATGACAGGAAGCACTGAAAACGTCGCGATTATTAATAGATTATGCCAGACATTCACCTAAATTATCCCATGATCTAAAAAATCCGATCAACGTAAATACCGTGCCGATTTCAACTTTGTCGATAATAATCGCTCAACACTACTCCACAACAAAAAATTCTACACGGAGTATTGAACTAATAGTTGTACAGATGTAGCAGAGTTGACTAAATCCTTAGTTGTCAAGGTAAAGAATGGTACATGGAAAAATTATTTTTCTGCCATAGGCACCAACAATTCTTTTGGCTCTCTGCTTCTTTTAAGGCCATGCACGTGCATTTCCTTTTAAAGGGTGTTCTAGGTTCAGCAAGTAAAGGTTATTCAACGTATAGTAAGAAGTTTTATTCCATGCTGTTCTCATTGGCTGCCGGTCTTCTGTTGCCTTCGTTCTTTGGGAATGTCACTGACTGACTATGGTGGTCATGTGTCACTGCTTAATGTCACTGGTCAGGCAGCTCAATTACCATGACGTCATATCAGTCATGCCAATCAGTGGCTGCAGCAGTGACTTTCCCATCCAGAAGAAGGAAGGAGAAAGCAGAAGACTGGCAGTGGATGAGGACAGCGCGGTGTTGGGACAGAGGTGAAGGAGGCTGAGTGTAAGTTTTTTTTTTTTCATTTTAAATGGGCCTTTTTGTCGGAATAAAAAATGAGGTGGACAAACCCTTTAAACTGTTTTCTATTACATATAATGCATCAATTTCTTGCTATTTTAAAGACCTCTACTTGTTGTCATTCAGTATAAAACCAGTTATGTCTAGGGCAGAGGCGTAACTTGAAGCTCCTGAGCCCTAGTGCAAAAAGTTAAATGGCCCCCAAACTATCATGTGCCACTTACAATTCTAGTATATCCTTATGTGGCAGGAGGGATTTTGGGCCCACGCAGACTGCAGGGCCCAGTAGTCCTCTGCACCTCCTATAGCTACGCCCCTGGTCTAGGGTAGAAAACTCTGTCTTGGTCATGTGATGCCCTCACAGATATGCAGCTCGTAATGAGTATTGCATCTGCATCAAGCTGTGCAGTTGTGTGAGCTTGACATGACACAGACTTGTATCCACTGAAAAGAGAGAATAAGCAGAGTTAAAGGAGATGGTGGTGTTGTTCCAACCTGCCTTGTTTGGTTTTAACCTGTAAAAAATGCCACATTTTTTCAATCTGGGGCTAACCCTTATCCTATTATTATTATTATTATTTCTTTTAAAGCGCCATTGATTCCAGGGCGCTGTACATTCGAGGGGGTCACATACATTACATAAGTCAAACGAGTACAGTGATAAGGGATAATGACCAATGCACGACAGAGGGAGAGGGCCCTACCCGCAAGGGCTTACATCTAACAAAGAGGGAAAGAGACAGAGGTGAGGGCAGGACATGGGCTGTGGAGGAAGTAGTGACAAGATTTAGTGAAGGCTTATAGGCATGCCTGATGAAAATGGTTTTCCAGTTGCTTTTGAAGCTGGTGAAAGTGGAGGAAGTCTGATGTGTGGGGCAGTGAGTATCCAAGTGTGGTTGAAGCACGAGGAGAAGTCGTGGAGACGGTTTTGTGTGAGGATTTAAAAAGGGGGAGAGCAGAGGAGAAGGCCCTGTGAGGAGCGGAGAGTGCGTGAGGGTAGAGATTTGTAAATTAGCAGAGATGTATGGAGGGGGAGATCAAGGCGAGCTTGTCGGTCATGGTTAGAAGCTTGAAATATTCGCTGGGACAATGGGAAGTCCCCCCCCCCAGTGAAGGGATTGGCAGAGGGGAGGCAAGGATAGCGAGGAAAGAGTGATAAGACGGCCATCAAAGTAAGGAATGGATTGGAGGGGAGCGAGAGTGCTAGCTGGGAGCCCACTGAGAAGGATGTTAGCAGTAGTCCTAGTGGGAGTGACAAGGGCATGACCGCATTTTTGTATAGTGTCGTAGTTGAGGAATGAGCGGATGCGAGAGATGTTTATCAGGTGGAGGGAGCGGCAGGCCGAGTGAGGATTTTGGATGTGTGGTTTGAAAAGATAGAGCAGTCGTCTAGGAATTACCACAAGGCAAGCGGACCTTTGCGGGATCAGTGGAGATGTATAGAGCCGTTGTAACCTGTAAATCGAGAGATCAGGGCAAGGGTAAGAGGAATGGTGCTAAAGATGATTCTTTTTTTATTACTCCCACATTTCATTTAGGAGCACGTGATGAGAAAAGGAGGAGATGGCAGGACCGACAGTCAGGGATCCGAGAGAGAATAGAGTGACATCTGGCCGGAGATGTAGAGTTGGGTATCAACAGCATAACAGGAGGTAATGAGAAAGCCATGTAAGGGCTATAAGCTGACTGAGACCAAGAGTGTAAAAGAGTATAGTATGGGCCAGGACTGACCCTTTGGGGACACCGACAGAGAGAGGCCGGGTGGCGGAGGAGAGCGAGAATGAGAGACCTGAAAGTCCGATCAGTGAGGTACGAGGCGATCCAGGAAAGAGCCCAAGTCTGTATCGGCCGAGAGGAGAGGATTTGTAGCAGGATGGAATGTCGACAGTGTCCAAGGCAAGGACAGGTCTAAGAGGAGGAGCACAGAGTATGGCATGAGGCTTAAGCATTACTATGTCATTAGTGACTTTGGTTAGAGCGGTTCGTAGAGTGGTGGTCGAAAACCAGATTGTTGGGTCTAGAAGAGAGTTGGAGGGAGATGGAGGACAGCTGAAAGATAGACGTGCTGCCTACGAGGAGTTTGAAGCAAAGGGAGCAGAGAGATTTGGCGATAGGTGGACAGAGAATAGGGGTCAAGGGTTGTTTTTTTAGGATTTGAGTGATAGTAGCATGTTAAAGGCGGAATAAGGGAGATGCCCAGAGGTTATTGATCCGTTTGAAGAGTGGGTTGGAGGGCGGGGATGATAAGAAGCACTGAGGTCTGGCATAGGTGGGATGGCAGTGGGTCAAACTACAAGTAGTGAGGTTGATTTGACAGTAAGGAGGAGAGCTTGTCATGAGTGACCATGGGAACAGTTAAGGAAGAGCATTTGCAAGGGTAGAGGGGGTGGTGGGGACTGCAGGCTGAAGCTTTCTCTGATAGAGGTTATCTTCTGGAGAAGTGTATCTGAGCAAAGTCATCTGCTGAAAGGAGGGAAGGGGAGGAGGTTTGGTGATGGAGAAGAGAGTTGAAGGTTTTTGAATAATTGTCTGGGGTTGTGGTACAAGGGATATGAGAAGTGGTGAAATAGTCCTTTTGCTGAGGCGAGTGGCGGACTTAAATTCTGCAGTGAAGTTTTGTATAAGGCAAAAAGTCACAATGGAGTGAGTTTTCTTCCAGCGGCAATTCGCCGCCTGGGAAAGCACGCCTCACTGTTGGTTAAGTCTGTGGTCCAGGTTGTCTGTTGATTTTTGGTTTCTGTTTGTGTGTGAGAGGAAAGCAAACTGAGTCAAGGGCGGTGATGATTGTATGGTTGTAGAAGTGGTGGCGCATGCGTGCGTCTGTCATTGCATGAGGAGATAGTGGAAAGAGTGCAAGAGAGGTCCAAGAGAGTCTGAAGGGTTCGGTTTTGTAGATCCTGCGGGGCAACTGGATATGAGACAGGCGGAGCAGGTGGGGAGGAGATAGTGGTGAGGTACGCAGGTGGTGGTCGATATAGGTGGAGATGATAGAGAGTCAGATAGGGGGCATGAGGCGGGTGAAATGAGTCCCGTGTGTGTCCATCTGTGAAGTGGCTCCTAGGTCCACTGAAGGTGAAGAGGACAGATGTGAAATGAGTTTGTTTGAAGACGAGTGGGGGGACGATTGTGGATAGTTTGACGTCTCCCAGGATGCTGAGTGGGGATTCGGTGGAAAGAAAGTGAGAACCAGAAGCAAAGTGGTCAAGAAAGGCAGTGCAGGGCCTGGCGTCCGGTAACCAACACCACTATGGAGGTCGGAGGGCTTAGATCGGACAGAGTGCACTTCAAAGGAGAAGAGCGTGAGGAAGGCAGAGTGGAGCGGGACAAAGGAGCAGGTAGAAGACAGGAGAGCCGACTCCTCCCACCATGCTTGTTTACCAGGGAAGAGGTAGAGTGGGTAAGTGGAGGCCGCTAAAAGAAGTCAGACCAAGGAAAGTAAGTTCTGCGTGAGATGAACAAGTCATGTAAGTATATAGAGTTTATTACATACAGACCGGGCATTCCAGAGAGCTCCAAGGAGAGGGGTGGGGAGCTCGGTCAGAGGGATGGTATCTGTGAAGTGGATTACGGAATAGTATTGGAGAGTCTGTTCGAGTGAGGCAGAGACATGGGTTGATTGGCAGGGGGCCCTGGATTGGGGGATATTCCCCGAAGCCAAGAAGGAGCCGTGGAGATGTGAGTAGGTGGCAGATAGGATAGACAGTAGTTTTGGCGGGATTTGTTGGTGTGGAGGGCATTCACATGTGAGGAGTGGTTGTGGCGGCAGACATGGTGTGAGGTAGAATCAGGGGGAATGTAGAGTTCATTGTCACGAGGATTTGGATAAGCATAAGAGTGAGGAAGTGAATGGCGGATGATGTGGGAAAAGAAAAGCATAGTGTTAGAACACAGTTGGACAGTTAATGTCTGGCTGGGGACAGATGATGGAAGCGCTCTCTGGACTGGGCCAGTTGATGGAGGCGCTCTCTGGCTGGGAAAGGTGATGTAGGCGCTCTCTGGCTGGGACAGTTGATGGAGAGCCACGTTTTTTTTTTTTCTCTGGCTGGCAGTTGAGGGTGGCGCTCTCTGGCTGGGGCAGTTGAATGGAGCGCTCTCTGGCTGGGGCAGTTGATAGAAGCGCGTCTCTGGCTGGGGCAGTTGATGAAGCGCTCCTGGCTGGGACAGTTATGAAGGCCTCTCTGGCTGGAACAGTTGATGGAGGCGCACTCTGGCTGTGACAGTGATGAGGCGCTCTCGGGCTGGGACAGGTGATGGAGACAGTCGCGGGCTGGGACAAGGTTATTGGGGGCACGCTCTCTGGCTGGGACAGTGATGGAGGCAGTCTCTGGCGTGGACAGGTGATGGATGCAGTCTCTGGCTGGGACAGGTGATGGGGGCACTCTCTGGCTGGACAGGTGATGGCTGCACTCTCTGGCCTGGACAGTGATTGAGGCGCACTCGGCCTGGGACAGGTGATGAGGCAGTCTCTGTTGGGACAGGTGATGGAGGCACTCTGGCTGGGACAGGGTGATGGAGCGCTCTCTGGCTGGACAGGTGATGGAGGCGCTCTCTGGCAGGACAGGTGATGGAGACATCTCTGGCTGGACAGGTGATGAGACAGTCATGGCTGGTACAGTTTATGGAGGGCGCTCTCTCTGGCTGGGACAGTTGATGGAGGGCGCTCTTCGGCTGGACCGTTGAAGAGAGGCGCTCCTCGCTGACAGTTGATGGATCCTCTCCTGGCGGGGACAGTGATAGAGCACTCTCCTGGCTTGGACAGGTGATGGGGCATCCTCTGGCTGGGACCAGGTGATGGAAGGCGCTCTCTGGCAGGGACAGTTTTGATGGAGGCGCTCTCTGGCTGGACAGCTGATGGAAGGCGCTCACTGCTGGACAGTGATGGAGGCGCTCACTGGCTGGGACAGCTAATGGAAGGCGCTCACTGCTGGGACAGCTGATGGAGGCGCTCTCTGGCTGGGACAGCTGATGGAGGCGCACTCTGGCTGGGACACAGCTGATGGAGGCGTTTACTGGCTGGGACAGCTGATGGAGGCGCTCTCTGGCTGGGACAGCTGATGAGCGCTCTCAGGCTGGACAGTTGATGGAGGGCCTCACTGGCAGTGACAGTTTGATGGAGGCGCTCTCTGGCTGGGACAGTTGATGGAGGCACTCAAGGTGAGTACATTTTTTTTTTTTTTTTTTTTAATCTGCAACTGTATTGGAACAGATGTATGAGACAGAGTCTGCCTGGAATGCAGAGTATGCGGGAGTGGGTGTCCTGTCTGTGTTTCAGGGACTTGCTCGCGGGCGGGGGGAAATTCGCAGGCTTTATGATTAGAGACCAGTACTATGTAAACAGGGCTGGCGATATAGAGTTTTAACCGCTGGAACCATTGGCTGGCTGGAGTCCCCAGACTGAAATGGCGGATGTTGCTGCCAGCAGACAAGCACGTCAGAGCTTAAGAAGGCCACAATCGCATCAAGATCGCAGTCTCAGGCAGCTGCTCAGTAGGCTCCAAGTTGGTAGGACAGCATGTGGAAGCTGCAGCAAGGAGGCAAGTGACTGTGATGGGACCAACATCTCTTCATTTTTCCCCCAACTGCCTCAGGTCGAGAGTGTTAGGCTGGCCGGTGCGGAAAGGCAAGGATTAAGCTGTCCACAAGCCATACCCGGACCAGAGATAGTCAAGTGAGCTCCAGGAAAGTCGGTGTACAGTGAGGCAGGCACCAGAGGGGGGAGTGCCCCAAGAGCGAGTGTTACCTTGCTGCTGCACTTGACTGGTAGGCCGCAATACAGATCAGATGAAGCTTTAGTTTCTGTACTGTGTAGTCGGTCACCGGAGGGCTCAAAAAAGTTCCTCAGGAGTTCAGGCACCAGATTTCTGGAACCCACGCAGGGTGGATGGCAGGGTTATGGTGGTTGGATGGCAGGGTTATGGAGGGTTAATGGAGCAAGATGAGAGTATTCAGCAAGCTCACATCAACTCCAAGCAGAACAACCATCATTGAAGTGGCGCGGACTTTTAGTTATCCTATGCATAACTGTAACCCTAATTCTAACCCAAAGTTTTGGTAGGGTAAGCGTTTCTTTCCGGTTTGTAAGATGTTTTTTTTCTCGTTGCTTCCAGCCTGGCAGCGCTCTCGGTTTGACGTCAGTTTTGGTCGAACATCCAAACCAGAGGCACCATTAGTTAAGCTTTACAAACCAGTAAAAGAAAACTACCACTTACCCCAAAGGTTACAGTAGATTTGTTCGGTTCCACAAATGTAAACTTTCTGTGCAGTGGATCACACTATTTTGTCTGGCACGCAAAGGGTGACATGTATGTATGGGGCTGCGCCAGTTACCTGGTGTCTTTTCAGACCAAAAACTGGCGCAGTCCTGTGTGCTCGATGTATGAGCAGGCGCACTCCAAAATTAGGCGCATTTTAAAGCGCCTGCAGCATTTTGTAATGTGCCTGAGATCGGGGAGTGTGCTGGAGGCGTATCGCACTACGAAGCTATACATTTATGACTTTAGTATGGCAAATCCAGGCGCATTACTGCTGGAACAGGTAGAGCACTTCAAAAGTGGTTTACCTGAGCCTGAATTGTCATTTTGGAACTAGAAAGCGCTAAATCTATGACCCGCAAAAGAACAGGTTCATAGATTCAGGCGCATTCTATGCTACTAATGAGCACAACAAAATTGGCACCTGGACACCAAAAATCAAAATGTTTACGTTCGGCAAACACATTCCAAAGTGACTGTGTTTTTTTCTGTTGTTGACTATGGATCTGTAGCTGGATGTGTTGGGATATGTTTTTTTAGGTATCAAAACATATATGAAGCACAGTGTGAACCCAGTCTTAAACTTGATTACTCAGCTTTCCACAGTCTAAAGGTTACTTAACTACATGCCAAATGCCCACTGACTTAAAGGGCCACGTGTATGAAAACTGACTAGGTCTAAAATTCACTTTCTTTCCTATAGCAACCAATCAGAGCGCCCCTTTCATTTCATATAGTGTTCTGAGAAAATGAAAGGGGCACTCTGATTGGTTCCTATGGGAAACAAAGTGAATTTTAGACCTAGTCAGTTTTCATACACGTGGCCCAAAAAGTCCAGACGGTCGAAATCTAACTTTACATGGACATTCTGGAACTAATTGGGCAGCTGCGGGAATGGAGAGATGGCTGTCAGTGTTAGCCGGCTCTCCACTGGAAAGGCAGGGACAGATTATTACCCTCCCTGCCTTCTTGAACATTGTAACTACAGCACTCAATGAGCGCTCAATTTCCTTCATATTATTAAATAGAACAAGCTAATGTAAAAATTACATTACATAAAATTAAAGCCCAATATACTACTGTACAAAAGGCGAAAAAATGTGTAGAATAACCTAGTGCGAAAAAGCTTTATAACATTCATACCTGTGTGTACTAAGGAAAAGGTAAATGTGCCTTGTCAGGCAAGGGCGTGAACTGCTCCGTCAACTGGTTAAATTACAGTAAATTATGCTGCATTTACTGGTAAAAATGTAAGCAGAATCATTCAGGAGCAATAGTAACAAGAAGGATCAAATACGTCAGATAATATGAATGCAGATTACATGAAAATAATTTTTCTAAGCAACACTGGCAGATTTTTACATCCAAGAACAGAGATGGTGCATGCCCAAAAGGGTCGATTGTAGCAGGCTGTCATCCAGTCACATCACAACGCGATCTTGTGTTTCCCACTATAGCAATGACATGTTGTGTCACAGGAATCCTTTATGACATCCTATATGACAGAGATGGAATGAAATAATACATTCATGTCACACAGATTCTAAAAAGTGACATCCCCTTGTTGGCTGCTTGGACAGATTGCAACCATTTTACTTGAGAAATGAGACTACTGAGCTTTCAGAATTTTAAAGGGAACCTACTTTATGTTTTCCAGCATGAAATAGCTGCAGTTACCTGGTTCCAACCTTCTGTAGATTGAGGGTTAAACACCCAGAAAAGTTGGACCAGGTACGAGGAGAAACTCCTGCTACGGCTGAGACAGGTGAGTCCGTTGTGCGACTTCTTCCTGCCGCAACGTACCACAACTTCAGGTTGAATTTGACTGTGACTCAAATCCAAAGTGCTGCCCTAGTGGTGACAATGGTTAAAACTTCCAGAGGTCATTTCTATGGTTGGTACACTGGTCGCAGTTATATTTCCGGTAAACGGTATTGTAAAGAATTTTGAATACGTGACTGATTTCTTCTAGAATCCACCCCATGCATCCGAGCATATTTATTATGACAATTTGCATTAAAACAAGTGCTTTACCCCCCATTTATTATGTGTTTCAAGAAAAAAGGGTCTCACTAAAATGAGTGTAACTTTGTGTAAAGTGGTCGGGCTTAAAGGGATTATCTGACTACATCAATTCATCTGACATTTGTCCTGTTTTCTCAGTTTAGTTTTTTAATTCAGGGGTATGTTTAATGGCTACTACTGGTCTGCAGTGATGAGCTGCTGAGGACACCAGGTCTGTAGCTATAGCAACCAGCACTGGCAGCCTATCAGGAGAGATAGAACAGGTCTGTAGCTATAGCGACCTAAGGAGCTGATGCAGCCCATACAAGAGGGGATATCTCGGAATAGGTAGGACACTGTTAATGTACATATATCACAAAGTGACTTGTTTTTGCAAGATCTTTAACATAGAAAGCAATCTTTTTAGTGAGACAACCCCTTTAATGTGCGACACTGTGCGCCCAAAAAAATGCAGCAATTGATGACACAAACTAAGCCAACTAATAAATGGTGTAAACGTAGGGGAAAAAGTATTAAGGTTGGCAGAAAAGATGTTTGTTTATTAAGGCTTAATAAATTTGATGCATCTTTCAGTGTCCATGTTCCTGGGACCTAGAGTAGATATTTGGCTTAATTTGCTCCAGCTTTTGCCTCAAATGTTAGTAAATTTGATGGGCAATGCAGGACCAAGCTTTTTTTCTAATCTCCACCCATTTTTCTAAAATTGCCAAGCTCGGCGTAAAACAGCTCAAAAGTTGCAACTTTTTTACACAAATGCCACTTGCACAAAAAAAACTGTGCCTTTTTTATGCCAGAATATTGGTGCAAATGGCTTCATACATTTTGGCCCTACACTAGACAATTTTTAAATGCATCACTTTAAAAAAAACCAGGGACACATGCAGAAAACTGTCAGCGTAAGACTGTCTTTCTTGCCCAAGCAACCAACACAGCCATACACCAATCCCAGCTCATAGCAACCAATCAGAACCATACAACCAATCAGAGCTCAGTTTTTCATTTTATATAGGCTCTAAAAAAAATGAGAGCCTCTGATTGGTAACTATGAGCTCGATTGTCCGTGGGCCTATTGGTGCGATAGCCCTGGTTCCGGGATGAGCCCTATTGGTCGCGAGACCCTGAGTGGTCGCTGTGGCTCGAGTGGCGGGGGGGGCTCTGATGGTCGCTGGGGGCTCTGATTGGGGTCTAATAGCCGAGGGGTCGCTGGGCAAAGAAAGTCTTACACCAAGACAGTTTTTACACATGTCTCCCTCAGTAAATCTGATGCATTTTAAAACTGTCTACTCTGTTTGCACTGGCTAAGTTTTTGACAGCATTAATAACTCTGCTGTAGTGTGTCCAACATGAAGCTTAGTGGCAGCAACATGAACGGGGCTGAGCTGTAATATCACAAACAACCCTTTGGGATGGTTTTGGGCTTTTTTCCAAAAGAAAGCACAATGTTTTTCTAAGGCCCCGTCACACGGCTTATTCCCGACGGTTTGTGCGGCGTATTGACCACAAATCCCCGGAATACGGGCGGACGTGGCGGGGGCCCGGGAGCGCGGCGGGGGCCCGCTCCCGCCCCTAGACAATCATTGTTTACGGGGCGTTGCGCCCTAAAAATGTGCATGCACTTTTTTCCCCCCGCGGGGGATTTGCCCACGGGGGGGACGACGGAAATCCACGTTTTCTAGAGACATGGATTTCCGAATGACTCCGACGGGTTGGCCCGTAATGAAGCGCAAAATCCGCGCGGAATACGGCGCCAAAACCTCGGCAAATAAGCCGGTAACGGGGCCTCTTCGTTTTTTTGCAAATTTACAATTTGGATGTCTAACTGCAGTGGGGCAAAAAAAGGACCTAAAACGAATTACTAAAAACGTCAAAACTGAGTTTTCGTCCACTGCCTGTCAAAAGCAGCTGAAAAAACGCCGTTTTTTTGGGGCTTTTTGGGGCTTTTTTTTGGGGCATTTTTTTGGAGGGGCCTTGCTCCTTTTTAATGTATGCACAAATTAAGCCATTTACTAAATTACACTCAAAGGTGGATTTTTAAAATTTTAAGTAGTCACTCCTTTTGACACTGTACCTTGGTACATTTTCCCTTTTTTGCTGCGCGCGCGTGCACTGCTTTTTTTAAATTTTTGACCCAATCTTGCACCCAAAAACCACAAAAACCCACATTTTCTTTCCATACAGCAAGAAACTGTATTGGCAACAAAACTTAAAAAAAAGGATTTTAGTGCCAAACCCCAAAAAAAAAGCATTATTTTGCCAAACCGAAAAAAAAAAATTTTTTATGTCAAAGCGAGATCAGTTTTTTTACGCCAACATTTTTTAAAAAATTGAACTAAGCCCCCAACCGTCCCAAAAACGGGTTCGGGCCGAAATCCGTAAAAAATTATTTTTTTGCGTCAAAACTAGATCACTTTTTTAGCGCCAAAATCTGTAAAGATACGCATTTTGCCCCAAAAGCCAAAAAAAGGGTTCTTGGCCCAAAACCAAAAAACTTATTTTTGCCGTCAAAGCGGAAAACGTTTAGCGGCAAAAACAGTAAAAAATGTATTTTTTTTTTTGCAAAAAAAAATAAAAAAACGATTTTTTGCGGCAAAACCGTAAAAAAAAGATTTCGGCGTCAAACAAATTACGTTTGTACGCCAAAATAAAAAAAAATTTTTTAGTGCCAAAAAAAACGTAAAAAAACGGATTTTTGCGCCAAAATCGTAAAAAACTTTTTTTTTGCCGTCAGAAGCGAGAAATCGTGATTTGCGGCAAAATCATAAAAAAAATTATTTTATGAAAAAAACGTAAAAAAACGTATTTTTTCGCCAAAATCCGAAAAAAAAAAAAAAATTTTTAGCGTCAGAGGGAATAACTTATTGGCGCCAAAACAAATTAAAAAAAAATTTTTGTGTCAAAAAAACGTAAAAAAACTATTTTTTGCGCCCAAAAACCAAAAAAAAAAACGTATTTTTAGCGTCAGAGGCGAGAAAACGTTGGCCCAAAATCTGAAAAAAAAAAATTATTTTATGCCAAAAAAACGAAAAAAAGGGTTTCGGGCCCAAAATCCGTAAAAAACGATTTTCATCTTCATGAAAGAAACTTTATAGCACCAAAAAATTTTAGAAAAGGATTTAGCTAAAAAACTGAAAAAAAAAAACCAGTTTTCGATGGCAAAATCTGAAAAAAACTATTTTAGCGAAAAAATAAAATTTGCGCAAAAACGTTGGCCCAAAGCAGATCTTTGTTTACAAAGGGTACAGACGGACAATAAACCACTTGAAAGCAAATTTGAAAAGGAAATAACCTTTTTTTACACCCACTAAGGGGGACTTGGTTCCTGGGAGGTTTTCATTAAAAAATCGCGGCAAAAAACGCCAGAAAACGCGCCAAAAAACGCGCCAAAAGACGCCCGGGCCGTTTTACATGACTCCTGATAAATTTTTCTCCCTTTTTCTGCCGTTTTAAAAAAGGGCTTTCCCACTGCACATTTTACGTCGTTTTTCGGCCCGTTTTTTTTTCGTTTTTTAAAAGCCCGCAGTAAACGTCGTGTGGTCCATACCCGGGAAAAAGAAAAGACGTTTCTGTCCTACACAGCTCGCTTTTCTCGCCCGCTTTCGGCACGGGGTTTTATCAACATTTTTTAAACCCGATGCTTCTCGTTTTTCTTGACGTTCCCATACAATACTATTGTATGGGAACCGGAAAACGAGAACGGCCGCGGCTTTGCCAAACGTGAAAAAACCGGTCCTGCATCAGAGAGAGAAGGGCCCCGTTTTGGGGGCCGTTTTTTCCTAGCGGTGACATAGCCTTAGAGCATGTTTAAAAAATACGACCAGTGAAAAAAAACAGCAGAAAAAAGCTCAGTGAGCACAGGGGGGTTTTTTAAAATAGAACCATGGGAATGATTACAGTCGTTTTTCCAGCGTTTTTAGAAAAAAAAAAAAGCTGAAAAAAAGGAAAAGTTTTTTCGGCAGGTAGACAGAGCCTTAAACATTTCGGCTTACACCTGATCGTTGAAAAAAGAAACTGTTTTGTGTTGTATTATTAGGGGAAGGTGAGGGTCTATTGGGAGCACTGGGGATGGGGAAACCTGATCCCCCAGTAGAATTTACATTTTGGGCCATGTAAAGGAAGCGCCGAAGGGGAATATGATCCATTTTCAGTGTAAATGCGCCCGATGTAGAAATGTTTTTTGGTATTATAAAAAGGGTGAAAGTTCAACGGCCTTTTCGTTTCGGGCCCTTACGGGAAATTAGGAAAATTAAAAAGCAGCAAACATTTAAAAGGCATAGATAGGCTGGAAAATAAAAAAAAAAGTCATTAAAACATGTCAAAAAGAAACTATGGGAAATGATCCTGCTTGGAGGGCCCAGATCCCCGCAAAAACCTTGCTGTGCTGGCCTTGCTGTATATAGAATAAAGGGGGGGAGCAAAAAAAAAAAAAAATATTAAATTTTAAAGAAAAAAAAATTTAAATAAAAAAACTATACAACCTAAACAAGGGATTTTTTTTTAAAGGGTTTAAAATTTTTTTTAGATTCTAAAAATTGTAAATACATTTTTTTAAAAGGGGATATTTTTTATATTTTTGGGAAAATTAAAAAAATTTTAAATTTAAAAAATATGTTTAAAATTTTTTTTTACAAATTAAAAAAAATTACCTTTTTTAGAGTTTTGAAAAAATATAAAAAAATTAAAAATTTTTTTTTAAAGTACTGCGAAAATTTTGAGAAAATCTCCACTTTACCCCCTCAGGCCAGACAGAAAACCCCATTGAGTAGTTCTGCCCGTCCATTGTAAACGCCTAGTTTTTGGGAGAACCCTATTCATATGGGGTCTAATAATAAAGAGTTTTGGGCGACACCCCAGAACACCCCCCCAAAAACCCCCCTCATGTTAGGGGCGCATTAAAAAAAGTTCGAGTCCTTTTCGAACAATGCACCCAACACATTCAATTTGGGGCATTAGACATCGTACCGGCTCAGTTAGGGGCATTGTAAACCCCGAAAAAGGTAAAAAAAAAACCCCATCAATTTCATGTCTCCCTTTAAAGTTTAATTTTGTTTTCCCATCATTGAAGTAAAAAGGGAACAATCAGCACACAACTACTGGAAAAAACAGCAATGGAAAAGGGGTTTTTTATTACTAATCCCATATTGAGAAATGTTCCAAAAATGTCTTACCTCAAAATTATATTCCCATTTCCCTGCGTACTGACAAAAGGAAAAACATAAGTAAATGAATCATATAAGGTTTAGAATAATAAAACGAAAAAAAAAAAACTGGTTACTGGGGAAATTTAAATTTACCCTTTAATTTTATAATGTTTTAAAGTGAATGTGTTTTTCCCATACAACCTGTCCCGGTTTCCCAGCAAAAATTTTTATTGCGGTTTTGTACATAAGTGCAAATTTAAAAAAAAATGGTTGCTAAGGGGAACACTTTCCCCATGCACCGGAAAACATATATCACACACAAGTGCCTAAAAACAAAATCCCTGATGAAAAAGGAAGAAAAAACTCCCTATTTGGGGGGAAACCCGGGTTTTTCCCCAAAAACTGAACCCCTGGGGGGAAACAGGGAAAGGGGGGCCCAAAATTTTTTGTCACCCCTTTTTTTTTCCCGAAACAAAAAAAAACCAGGGGGTACAGAAAATACTTGGAGTTTCTTTAAAAGGGGGTTTTTCACACAAGGGGAAACTTTTTTTGTTAAAGATTTTGCAAAAACAATCACTTTGTAATATAAAGTTCATTTTAAAAAAAGGGCCCCCACCTATTTCCCAAAATTTTCCCCTCTGAAAAGGGGTTCAAACACCCTCAGGCGCAAAACAACCGACCTGTTTTCTCTCTCCGAAAAGGCCCGCCAGCACTGGTTGCTAAAAGCTACAAAACCTTGTTTCTACTTCAAACCAGAAAGCCAGTAAACCCTGGGCCCAGAAAATTTTAAAAAGAAACCAAAAAACAGGAAATGCGGTAAGATGAATCAATGTAGTGAGACAATCCCTTTAAGTAACTTTCTAATATATTTGCTATCCACATTTTTTCTCTGTACATCACAGGCTCATGTTGTTACTTAAGCCATAGTGGGCGTAATGGGGATATGATATATTCAAAAAAAAGTCATGAGCGACTGGATAACCCCGTCTAAAAGCAAAATCAGTAAACGGTGCTACAGGAAGACAGAGGGGTTTTTTTCCCAAACCCCGAAGTTTTTTTTATTTTGCATGACTTTTGGAAATTGGGGGAAACCCCCCCCCCTCTAACTAGTACCCCAGTTCAAAAACCCCAAAAAAAAATGCAAATAAAAAACATTCCCCCTTTGGGTCAAATGGCCACAGGGTTTTTTCAAACCACATAATATCAACAAACATGGAAGGAAGTCAGGGGGAGTGCTAGACAATTGTGTGATATTCCCACTGTCTGCCCAAATCCCAGCACCCGGCCAACTGCAATAAAGGGGTGGCACGCTCTGGCTTCCATTCTGGCAGAGCCAGTACACTTTTGGGCACCAATGACCCACTGAAGATCCCACTCCTGCTTAACCACCGTGCCCCCCCTGGATGCCATTACCATTATACCATCCTTAAGGCTGGCCACTTCCAAAACTCAGCCTATCACACCATGAGATTTAACAACCTCTATTAGTTAAAATTTGTCCACCATAACTTGACCTGCAACTTCCACCTGACCTTGAAAACCCCAACATAAAAGCTGATGACAAGGGTTTTAATACCAAATTAATTTTTTCAATTTTCTCTCTTTTTTTTTTTTTCTTTTTTTTTTGACCAATAGCAAATCCAGAAATCACTAGGAGTCATCCTACAGCACTCAGGAGAGGAAAAACCCCCTGTGGAGGAAACCTCTAGAGAACCATGGCTGAAGGATCGCCCTTTCCTTGGGCTTAAACGGATAATGCCAACACAAGTAACTCATCAGTATCCTAATAACTGTGTCTGAAACCAGGTATAAAGTCAACATAAATCAATACAATAATACAATCGTCATTGTACAGATCATAACTAAACACAAGTTTCAGAGCAGTCAGTAAAATAGGGGCGGGTGGGAGACACGTCTTGGTGAGAGAAAAGAGGAAGAGGAGGGGCAGACCGGAAGTTATATCTATAGCTAAACCCTACCCACCTCACAGTAACTCTTCCCCATCCACACACTCCTCCCTCTCATATCACAACCTCCCCTTGCCCATAACTATAAACTACACAGACAGGAGCCTAAGCACAATGCAGGGACTAAACCCCCTCCAAAACCCTTTTCCCCCTTTGCTCAAGTTATTTACCAAAAATATACATCAAACACAAAACCCCTCAGCTTAAATCCCTACAACTATACAGCCAAAACCCCCCATATACGGGAGCTTAGGTTCCCCCCCCCCAAAGCTGGTCCCCCTTGCTTGGTTTGGGGGGGTTCTTTATGGATAGTTTGTGGCTGGAAGCTGCAGAGTGCACTGCCATCACATGTGAGACTGGCTAAAGCCTGAGATATACTCCAAATACACAGAGGTGTAATTAGAGAAGCCTGGGCTTCATAGCAAACTTTTGGATGGGGCCCATCGCCCACCCCCACCCCACCACCACAACATTTCGGGACCTCTTTAAATCATGCAAAACAATAAAAAAAAGGAGGATTTCCTCACCCAAAACACCCCATCAACTGCACCAACAAAAACCCACTAACCAAGACCAACTTAAAAAATAACGCTATTACAAAGGACCTATTTTTACCCAAAAATACAACAAATTACCACCAAAAAGTGAAAGAAAAATACCCCTTAAAAATCACTGAATAAAGACATATACAAAGACCCATATACCACCAAAACAGTGACCAATAGTGGGAAAACCGTGTCACAGGGGCCCTACAACTTTCACTCACCGGCCACTTTATTAGGTACACCATCTATAACCGGGTTGGACCCCCTTTTTTTCCCCTTTAGAACGCCCTCATTTTCTGGCAAGATTCCACAAGGTGTTGCAAAAATGCTCAATTGGTACCAGGGCCCCAAAAAGGCCAAGAAAAAATTCCCCACACCATGACACCACCACCACCACCGAACCGGGTACAAGCAGATGGATCCATCTTTTATTTTTTTTACGCCAAATTCTGACCCTACCATCCGAAGCGCAGCAGGGAAAACAGACTCATCAACCCA
>JAODAL010021665.1:0-66533 GCA_025379985.1 Phyllomedusa bahiana
ATGGTCCCACCTGATGGAAGGACGAACCGCCTTTCGCTGACGAAACTGTTCATCATACCACAACCACGCCTGTCCCCCATATGCCCTATGCGCCTCACCGATCGCATCCATGTAGCAAAAAAGACCCGAACAATTCTCGGCGCTTTTTCACCGATGACACTCGCAAGTATCTCAAACGCCTGCAACCAATTGGCAAAAGTCTGCGGAATGAGTCGCCACCAGCGCTTCTCCTCCTCCTCTTTCTTACTTTCATCTTTTTTGCCCTTATCCAAATTAAACTTCTCCAAGGGCAGCAGGGAGAAGATCTCCACCTACTCGTCCTTCCAGATCTTCTCCCTCACCTCTTGCTTCAGATGAGCCCCAAGTGGGCCTTCAAAGCAAACATATACTTCCCCCTTTGCCCTGTCATCCAAACGAACACTCTCCTGCGGAACCTTGTCTGTCTGCACTGACACCGTCACCCCCCCCCGCCCTGTTCCAGAGAAAGCCCCTGGGGCTGTGACCCCCCCATCTCGAACCACTACGGGTGGGGCACTGGCGGCACAGCAGGTGTCACCCAAGCAGCCACCTGGGAGCCCCCACTGACCCCCCTCCCGCGAACCTCAAACCTCGCCAATAAATCGCGCAAAGCCGCCGCTAGACCCCCCGCCTCCCCGGACGAACCTCCCCCCACTTCACACGCACGTCTCCCTGGGCTAAGCGAGGGAAATCTCCAACTGTCGTCCTCCGTTCCGCCGCCTGGTGGCCCCCCCGACCGGCACATCGCCAGACGAGGCCACCGTTACCACCAACCGAATAGACGACCTAGGAGCAGCGGTCGATCGAGTCCCAGGCTGAGGCCAAGACCCACCGCTCTCCGCAGGGCCCGCCGGCCTACTTGGATGCCTCACAGGCCGAGCAGACCGACCCCCGGATTGGAGCCTGCCCACCTGACCTGAAGGGTCCTCAGAAGGGCTCCGTTGGCGACGGCGAGCCCTGGGGGTGTAATCCAGGCTCAGCCACTGCGGTGGGCGAGCCCGGCGTCTGCGGCCAACTCCGCTAACCCCAGACAGTGCGGGCGTTACTGCGGTCCCAGCGTCCCCCAGCGAGAGCTGCGTGGACGTCTTCCCTGACTGCTGCCTCGTGGCGCGACTGCACTAACGGGCGCCATCTCTCATCTACAGACAACGCTGTTTCGGGATTTCTGTCCCTCTTCAGTGCAGAGCAGAGAAGATACTGGCTGGCTGTGTGGGAGGCATCGGGTAGCTCAGGAAGGGAAGATCTCTCCTTAAGGAGATGCTAAGTAGAGGGCGAAAAGGCAAAACAAAAACTCTACAAGCCGTTCGTTCGGTGCTCTCCTTAAGGAGAGATCTTCCCTTCCTGTGCTACCCGATGCCTCCCCACACAGCCAGCCAGTATCTTCTCTACTCTGCACTGAAGAGGGACAGAAATCCCGAAACAGCGTTGTCTGTAGATGAGAGATACTAGCTTGGCTAAAAAATCCTTTTTGCTTTCTAACGACTCGGTGGGTCAAAAAGCCAAATGAAGGATTTGTTACAACTAACTAGAGGGCACTGTGGGTTCTCGCCCCCTTTCCCATAATTGCTATATGATATGAAATAGAATAAAACCTACCCTGTTTTAGGTCAATTAGGAACCAAATTATTTAAATTTGCCAAATGCCAGATAATGAGAGAGAGGAATTTTTAAAGCATTTTTATTACTTTCTGCAAAGCCAAAAGTTTACATACACTAGGATAACTATGCCTTTAAACAATTAAATGATGTCATATCTTTGGAAGCTTCTGATTTTATTGGCAACATCTGAGTTAATTAGAGACAGAGCTGTGGATGTATTTTAATTAACACCAGAAACACACTTCTTCTGTGTGTAATATCATGGGAAAGTCTAAAGAAATCAGCCTAGATGTCAGGAAGAGAATTGTTGACTTGAGCAAGTCTAGATCATCCTTGGGTGCAATTTCCAGATACCTGAAGGTGCGTCGTTCATCTCTTAACAAACTCTTTACCACAAGTTCAAACAAGATGGGAATATCCAGCTATTGATCCGCTCAGGAAGAGACGGGTTCTGTCGTCTCAGAGAGTTGAACGGGCTTTGGTCAGTCATATGCATATCAACCCAAGAACAAAAGCAAAAGGACCTTGTGAAGATGCTGGCAGAAAGCTGGCAAGATTGTGGTCATTATCCACAGTGATATGAGTACTGTATTCAAAATGGGCTTGAAAAGCCACTCTCTCCAGGAAGATTGCCTTTGTCCAAAGGAAACAACATAAAGCCAGTCACCTACGTTTTTGGAGACCACTGTCCTTTGGTATGACGAAACTAAAATTGAACTGTTTTGGCTAATAATGGACCATCATTCCTTTGGAGGAAAAAGGGAAATTGGAAGCTACAGAAACACAAATCCCAAACAGGTGAAACGTAGGGGGTGGCAGGCACCTTGTTTTTGGGTTGTTTTGCTGCGACGAGGGACTGTTACAATTCACAAAATAGGTGGCTCATGAGGAAAGAAGGATTATGTGGCATATTGAAGATACATTCTAAAGGACATCGGTCTGGAAAGTTAATGCTTAGGTGGATATGGGTCTTCCAGTTGGGACACAATGACCCGAAGGCATACTGCAAGACCTGGTTACATGTGGATTAAGGATAAACAAGTAATATTTTGGAGTGGCCCATCTACAATGCACTGATCATCAACCTTCCTGAAGGAAGGTGTGTGCCAGGACGACCTACAAAAAATAGCTCAGTTACACCAGTTCTGTCAGGAGGAATAGGCAAAATTCCTACCAACTATTTGAGATGCTCGTGGGAAGGGTTTCCAAAAGTTTGACCCATGTCATACAGTTTTTGGGCTATGCTACAATATACTCAATGAAATGTATGTATAATTTGACTTTTGCAGGAAAGTTAATAAAAATGCCTTAAAAAATTCTATCTCTCATTATTCTGGCCATTTGGCATAAATATTATAATAATTTTTTGTTCCTTTGGCCTAAAATGGGGAAGGTTTATTCTGATTTCATGTCAGCTAGTGAGAAAAACATGCACATGTGTGTTCTTATATAGTGTATGTAAACTTCTGGTTTCAACTGTAACTTGCTACACCATCCATTTCTGTATAATTACTTGAAACACAACAGAGTCACTCCGCAGCTAAAAGTGTGTCTTGACAGCATGTAAGTTTTTCTCTCACTAGATGCTTCATCTTTTGACAAATACAGGTTTGCTAGCTGACATTATAGCCAGACATCCTGCCTGGACAGTGTTTTTTTTTTCATTGTTTTTTAGAAGACCTCCATCAGTAATGTCCCTGTAACAGGCTCAGATAGTAACAGAAGCTAGCAGAGCTGAAATATCAGTCACTGCTGTAGACCCACCCATAGCCTGCACATCATGTACAGTGGGTAGGGAAAGTATCAGTCCTTTTACATTTTTCTCTCTTCATGCAGCATTTGGTAAGATCCAAAAAGTTCATTTTTTTGCTCATTAATGTACACTCTGCCCCCCCACCTATCTTGAAAGCAAAAAAAACAAAAAGAAATGTAGATATTTTTGTAAATTTATTAAACTATTAAATTTATTCTGCAGCACTCAAGGTTCCTAAGAGCACAATGGCCTCCATAATCCTTAAATGGAAGAAGTTTGGGATGACCCACAAATCTTCACTTGTCATGGCAGTCCAGCCAAAATAAGCCAATAGTGGGAGAAGAGCCTTGGTGAGGTGAGGTAAGAAGAACCCATGTTCATTGTGGCTGTAGCTCCAGTGATGCAGTTGGGAGATGGGTGAAAGTTCCACACAGTCAACTTATCACTGCAGCCTTCCACCAGTCGGGGCTTGTATGGCAGGAGTGCGGCCGACAGATGCTTCTCTCAGTGCAAGACATATGAAAGCCGCATACAGTTTATAAAAAAACACATGAAGGATCCCAGACTGTGAGGAATAAGATTCTCTGGTCTGATGAGATGAAGATTGAACTTTTTGGTGTTAATTCTAAGCGGTATATATGGAGAAAACCAGGCACTGTCATACCTGCCCAATACTATCCCAAAGTGACACTTGGTTGTGGCAACTTCATGCTATGGGGACAGGAAAGGACGACTGGTTGCCAATTGAAAAGAAGATGAATGCGGCCATACGTACAGAGAATATCCTGGATGAAACCTCTTCCAGACGCTTGGACCTCAGACTGGGCCGATAGGACATCTTCCAACAAGACAATACCCTAAAGCACACAAGCTAAAATATACAAAGCAGTGGCTTAAGAACTATCTGTGACATTCTTGACTGGCCCAGCCCATAGCCCTAGCCTAAACCAATAGAGCATCTTGGAGAGCTTGAAATGGCTGTCCACAACGTTCACCATCCAACCTGCGGAACAGGAGAGGATCTGCAAGGAAGAATGGCAGATGATCCCCAAATCAAGCTGTGAAAAACTTCATCATTCCAAGAAGAACTAAAGGCTGTGCTAGCTCAAAAGGTGCTTTACTAATACTGAAGCAAACGGTCTGATAACTTAGACCATGAGATATTTCAGTTTTTCTTGTTTAATAATTTGCAAAATATCTACCCTTTTCTTTTTTTTTTTCCTTTCAGATGGGGTGGAGGGGTGCGAATTGTACATTAATGTGCAAAAAATATGAACTTTTTGTTCTTACCAAATGGTCACGATTGAAAGAGTGAAAAGTTTAAAGGGGTGTAAATACTTTCCATACTCACTGGATGAGTCTGAAGACGCTGTGAAGCGTGAAAACACACAGGAAAATTCCTATAAGAAACAAAAATTGTGGCATGTTCCATAGATTGCTGTATTACATGGTTATTCTACCCTAGGGTTGTAAACAAGAACACCATAATGGCTGCACATGGGGGTTGTAATTTACACCCATAGTGACTCTGTACAATGGTTCACGCTTGCATCAATGCTATGTGTATGGATGCTTCAAAGTAGGGGCGAAGCCATAGGGGTGCAGAGATAGCAGCTGGTACTGGGCCCTGCTGCCAAAGGGGGCCCAAAAGCCCTTTTGCCACATAAGGAGGTACCAGCATTGTAGGTGGCATATGGTAACTGGGGGGCCCATTTCACTTTTGCACTAAGGCCCAGGAGCTTCAAGTTACGCCTCTGCTGCAAAGCAGTGATGTTCTGCCACTTTGCACCGATATTTCCTATTAATTTACTACTTTCATATATCCCTCTTAACATCACATCTGCCTTATACCATATGCCATCAGAAGTTTTAATTCTCTTCTGGGACCACAGATACAGTTTAGATCTGTAACCAGCCCTTGAACTTTAGTTGTAGTATCTACCTAAAGCCCTCATCAAATTAAAACTCCAGATCGTCAGAAGGAATGCAATATTTCATGTCATTTATAGTTAGGTATATTTCCCTCATGATCACAGAGTGGATCAAATATTTAACAGGAACTACTGAACGCTACCTGGAGCCTTTGTGGTGAGCATAACAGGCTGTCTGTAAAAGAGGTCAGGAGACAATTTCTTCTGCTTCCAGCTCTTCCCCTGAGCTACTGTGAATGATGCAGTAGGAAAGTAACCTGGTCATACTAATGCACTCCACTTGTCTCAGGCATGTAAGTATGCCGTGTTTTAAAAGCAGAAAAATATGTGCACCCTAGGAAATGCACCCTAGGTCTACTAACTTGCATGACCTAGCCTGCTCTGTGGGTCTCTTGTATGTACAGGGAAAATTATGCCGTTTGTTATGCTTCGTTTTTAACATGAATTTGGATTAAATAAAAGAAGAATGTTTTTAAAGAAGACCTGCATGATCTTCTAATTTGGAAAGAGGTAAATAGCTGGTTCATTATCTACTTGCATCTAGGAAATGTTTGTTACGGTTTCAGAATAGGGGAGAGGAGTCACATGCAGTCAGGGATTTGTAAGAACTTCCTTTACTGAAGAAGTTGCCAGAGCTGAAACACTATCAGTCTTCACCTTGCTTGGTCAAGGTACTCGACAAAGAAGATCATCTATCAAAAGTTTTGTTTCGATTAACACAATGAAGGGGATGTGGTGCTCTTGAGAGTGCTGCGTCCCATGGGGGGGGGGGGGGGTTTAATTCTTGAGGTAGAAAGGCATCATAATCGTGTGAGCGATTACGTTGACATATCGTCATCGGGGTCGATAGTCGATATCGGCAATTTTCAATAAGATATCCATTAGTCGTAATTTGATTAACCCGATGACCATTAAAGTCTATGGGAGAGAAACAACACTTCATTCTTACACCCAAACAGGGCTGGAGAAGCTGAGAATTACATCCAAAACAAGTCATTTGGATACGGTACATCTTAGGGCAACACACTTTGGTTATTAAAAGCCACAGAAAAAAACTCACAGACCATTCACTATCCCTGTCTTGCACCATCAGCATGACCCTTAAACTGCATCACTCAAATTAAAAAGTGCCAGAAGGGCAGTTTGTTTTGAATCCATCTATTTTACTTGAACTGGACAGTGAAGATCCCTGTACTGGATCGCAGATGCAGCCCCAAACCTGCATGACCCCAGATGAAAAAAGTGATCGGAAAAAGGAGTCTTTCAACCACCATTTTAGTGAAATGGGAATTAACTATATCTGTCCTGTACCGCAGTATGACCATTAAACCTGTCTGACCCACAGATTAAAAAGTGATGGGGAAATGCTGTTCTTTTCAACCACATTTTAGTTGAAATGGGACATTAACTATACCTGTTCTGTACCACACAGTATAACCATTAAACCTGTTGACCACAGATTAAAGAGTGCTAGAAAAAGGAGTCTTTGAACCACCATTTTAGATTAGAACTGGACTTTGACTATACTGTCTGTACCGCAAGTATGTACCATTAATACCTGTCTGACCCACAGATAATAGTTGCGGGATATAAGGAGTCTTCTAAACACCATTTTTAGTTGAACTGGACATTGACTATATCTGTCATTTACGCAGAATGTCCCTGACCTGTTTTGACCCACTGTTTCACAACGTGGCACTATGATATTGTGTACAGTGTCTGTCATTATTTTTTATTTTTTGGTTAACTGACATTTTGTTTACAGAATTTATTAGGATAGTTTTATTTATTGTTTTTAATTATTATCATTTTGCTTTTTTTTCAGAATGTGGATAAAACATACAACATTAACCCAATCCCTGAGTTTTTATAGGTATATTTTTTAACACTGTGTAGATGTGTTATTTCGTCCGCACACCCCCATAAGTAATCAAATGTTCCTAATCATCCCAAAACACTTCTTTGTTGAGAAGACCATTTGCCCTCCTGGTTCTGAGAGCTGTGTCAGCCCAATCAATTCAATGGTTTCATTTTCCTCCAAATCTTCTTCAGTGATGAGGGACAGATCCCCCTGGAGATCACAATGATCGCGACCCATAGTGCTCCAGCACCAAGAATTATAAGCCTCAAATTGTGCATTTGTGTCCAGCCCTGGGCCCTTTTTGACACTACTTAACCTCACATGAAATCACTTTTTTCATCATCTGATTTCGTAGAGAAATTTAAGCTCTCCTGATTGGCTTAAACGGTGTGAGCCAGTGCTGCCATCAGCCATCTGTAACACGGAGGTCCAGCTGCCAGGCAGACGTACAGTGGGTGCGTAGAGGATGCCAGGCTGGCACGTCGTAATACTATTAAACACGCAGGTTTAATTATGCCATTAGAGCAGCAACGCGAAAACAGTCGTGCTGAATGCAGAGTGCACGACAAGCGGAAGTGTGAGGTAAGACACCAGCTTCTCAGTACACAGTCAAGACCTGGGTAGCAGCTTTGCCCCTCCGTATGAGTGCGGACCAATTGAGCTTATTGGATATACTGTTGGTTACCTCTGTTCCCAACTAGTGCCCTTTTTCTGGCATTCTTTTTCTCATTTTTACTAAACGTGATGATGGAAAATTTGTCCCTGTTCTTTGTTCTCTGTCCGTGCTCCATACTCTATGTCCTCTCGAATTAACCTTACATCTGGTCAAGTCTGCCTGTACCCCCCTTGTACAACCAATTATTTCAGAGGGAATTTTTTTACCAGCTATTTTGTTCATGGCAAGTTTTTTAGTAGTTTAATTTTGAAAAATTCATTTTTAAATTAGGATGGATTCCCACCATATCTTGGTTTCTCTTTTTTATTGTATTAATGGGTTGTCTCTATACAGGTATTGATTGCTAGGTTAAAGAGTCTTGCAAAAAAACAAGTCATTTTGAATATGTGTCCATTAACAGTGTCCTTCCTATTCCTGTTTATGAATGACCATCCCACCCTCTGGCAACTCTTACAATTGTGAAGAAACAAATGTCTTTTATGAAAAAATTTCTTTTTATAATAGGACCTGTAGTTTAGATGATGTCACAGCAAAATGGCCCCCAAAATCTCAAAACATGACCCTTGAGCCCTTTTGACAATAGTGAAGAACTAAATGTCTGTTAGAAGCAAAATTTTAGAATAGGTCCTGTAGTATTGCTGCCATTTCATAAGCAGGATGACCCATAAAATTATAAATTGATACTTCTCAGCACTGTTAAAAATGTGACAGAGAAAAATGCCACTTAAAGCCACATTTCTGTTCCAAAGGACCATGATTATTGCTGTATCGCACACAACATGACCCCATAAAATATTACAAAATTGTCTTCTCAGTCACTGTTAAAATTTTGAGGGGAAATTGCCACTTCGAAGCCACATTTCTTTTCAAAGGACCATGTTTATAGCGTATTCTCACAGCAAACATGACCCAAAAAATTATAACATATGATTCTCGCCCAGATTAAAAAATTGGGATGGTAGAAATGCCACTTAGATTGCCACATTTCAGTTCCAAAGACCATAATTATAGCTGTATCACACAGCAACATGACCCCCAAAAATTATAAAAATATGAATTCTCAGACACTATTAAAATATTGTGATGTAGAAATGCTACTTAGAGCACCATTTTCTTTCCAAAGGGATCATAATTATAGCAGTATCCTCAATCAGCTACATGACCCCCAAAAATATTAAATATGACTTCTCAGCCACTATTAAAAATTGTGATGGAGAAATGCCCACTTAGAAGCCACATTCTGTTCCAAAGGACATAATTATAGCTGTATACTCACAGCAACATGACCTCCAAAATTATAAAAATGACTTCTCAGCCACTATTAAAAATTGTGATGAGAAATGCTAACTAGAAGAACATTTCGTTCCAAAGGACCATAATTATAGCTGTATCTCACATCAACATGACCCCAAAAAATTATAAATTTGACTTTTCAGCCACTATTAAAAATTGTGATGGAGGGAAATGCCACTTGAAGCCACAATTTCTGTTCCAAGGACCAATAATTATAGCTGTAATCTCAGAGCAAAATGGGGAACTCAATAAATCCATTGACAATGTGAAACTTCTAACGATAAAGTGAGTAAATGGAATCGTGTTGATATAAAAACTTGCTGTTCTATTACAGTCTACCTCACAAGCAAAAACCAGCAAAAATGAACGGTGGGAAAAGAGAATAAAAATTGCAATAAGAACTTATCATTTTAAAAAAAAAGTTTTCTAAGGAGGACCATGTCTGTTTGAAGAGGATGTGATGGTAGACGGGCAACTAATCTCGGTGCCTCGGCAATTGGGCCACAACATCATCTGAGATCCATGCCAGATTCATCTATGATGAAGTCTCAAACGATCCACATTATTGTGGAAAGCCGGATGGTTTGTCTGTAATGACTCCTCCAGCTGTGCTGATGGTACGCTAGATAAGATGCTGCTGACGGGAGGCAACACCTCTATGGCGTGGCGAGCGAGTAGGCACCATTCGTCCCATTTTGGATAACAGAAGTCTATTGGGTCGGAACCACATAAAAAACATCAGTGTTGAGAACGGCACGTTAGTCGTGCAGCATGATTGAAGCTGGTTCTCTGGTGTGTTGGATGTGTGCCCTGCATTGCTTGCGTTGGTGAGGTGGGTAAATAATAAGATTGCCAGAGGTCACCCCATTAGGCCTTCTGCACCCTGGCCTTCTGCTGCCTCTCGGCTTATCTTGGCACTCTACTGCTGTCAAGTCGTGATGTTGTTACCGTGACATTTGAGGAACGTGTAAGCTGATCGAAACAGATGTTTCAGTTGATCAACTCCGCAGGTCTCCATTTCCTGCCATTTTACTCTCTATGTTGGGTGGGTGGAAGGGAAAGTGACTAAGTTTTGTTTTGTACCGGGGATCCTGAAGGATGGCCACCCAGTAACTGTTGTACATTTTGATGGGCCTTAATGCGAGGGATCATGTTGGAGGAAATGGAGCATCAAGCAATCATGTGAGAGATGGAGCATTGATTTCCCAAGCCTCTGGGTCAAGGGGCACTAGCAAACTGATCTTCCTCATTTCCTCCTCCACTCAAATTCGCTGCCAACTCTTTCCAAGGCGGGACATACGGTACGTCGGTGTCTAGTAATACCTCCTCCTCCTCAAGCTTCCTAGGGCCATCAGCTTCAACACAGCCTGACTTGCACTGAGAGATGCACCCTGAGAGCTGATGCGCTGCTTGCACTAGCCTGGACCCGAAACACTTGCCTAATGGAAGACCGATAAAATTGTGACTGTCGGGCCTTGTGGATTCGAACGAGGAGTTAGGGTCCGTGTCCGCATCCTGTGTACGTTCTCCTCCTCCGCGCTGGCGTGACCTGTTGTTTCAGAGTGTCAAACGATTGTTCCTAGAACTAAGATCACCACAATGATCATGTGGTCAAGGGCATCGTCTGCACATGACCATTTTGTGGCTTCTTCAAAACTGGCAAGGATGGTATAGAGCTCTATTCACCGCCTCCTCTCTCGGTGGCTCAACACCCCGAGGTCCGCACCGCTGCTTGTTCAGGCCATGTGTCACTTCGTACTGCGTAATGGCATTGCGCTGTGCCACAATCGATGGAGCATGTGGAGGGTGGAATTCCAGGTGTTGCCACGTCAACAATGAGGCAGTTGACGGGAGGACAGAGCTGACGCTGCAACGCAGCCAGGCGGGACGAAGCAGGGTGCGAACGGCGGAGTGACGAACTCAGACCTCGTGCCTTCCTCAGCAGGCAGTCCCAGACCCGCGTAGCTTTTTTACGAATTTCTGGACGACAAGGTCATGACATGTGCAGGCAAGGGATTGTGCTCCAGCCTTACCGATCTTAAGGGCGGCAGGCAGATTCGCCCGTTATCGCACACCACCTTCCTGCACAAGGCTCTTGTACCCAGCCAGTGCTTGGTCTGTTGCGGAGAGCCGGTCCACAGCTCTTGACTGTGTGTGGTCGGTCTCCTACACAGATTAATTCAACACGGACCCTGGTTTTCTCTGGGCAGTGATGCCACTGAGGACATTGGGCAAAGAGCCCTTGACCATCCCTGCCGTTTGAAGAGCGGTGCGCCGAGCCAGGAGAGTCACCGTCACCCCAGAGACACCCACCCAAGATCACCCAGTGAGCTGTCACAGAGTCAAAACGGCCCTTACTAGTCCATGTGTCGGTGGTCAGATGGACTTTTACGAACACAGTTGCAGACAAGCGCTTAAAATTAGATGGACTCGTTGGCTAGGCCAGGGCAGGGAATGGCTTTTCTTGGCAAAGACATGCCTGACTCGGCATCTGGTATGGGGGCAGGGCAAGGGCCTCATCACGTGGCGGAACCCATCTGTGTCCACCAGACGGAAAGGCACATTTACAAGGCCAAAAGCCTGGCAATGCCGTCATTCAGGCTTTTGGCTTTGGGTTGTTTGGGTTAAAGTGTTTCTTCCCCCCCAAACCTGGAAGACAAAAGGGCTGGTTGCTAGACGGCCGCTGTAGGGCGTGCAGTCGTAAAAACGGCGGAAGAAAAGGGGGAAAGGATGGGTCTCTGTGGTGCTGATGGACTCGGGCGAGGGTGGGGCTGAAGCGGAGGCGATCCCTGACAGCTCAAACAGGGCAGCGGGGAAGCGGGGTGGTGGCAGAGAGAGGAGGGGGGAGACAGAGGGTGTGAAGTGTTGGGGGCCCGCGTGGGTCGGGCCTTTTTTGGCCAATGTTGCCCCTTTTCAACTCATGCATTCGCTGCATTGACAACACGTTGGTGGTGGTTAAACACCTAAAAACTTCCCTCATTTATGCGTTTAGGGCAAAGGCGGCATATACATCGGGGGTGAATCAGGGGCTTGCCAAAGAAGGCCCCAGGCTTGAGAGGTCCGGGACCTTTTTGACGCGAAAGCGGGACGGGGTTTCCGCTGCCGGGCTGGCGGAATCATATAGCGGACTTTTGCGACCCCCCCTCTCCCTTTTTGAGGCGGAAACCCCTACTGACACACCCCATCGTCTTCCTCCCCGTCCAGTGATTTAAGCGTTCGCAAGCAAATTCTGCTGAAAAGACCACGTTGGATCCGCAATGTCGTTATCATCATCATCATCAACACAGGTGACTTCGTCGTCCTGACTTTCTGCATCCAGGAGCTGCGGGCTACAAGCAAGAGGGACTGCAAGGCGTTGCCGACCGCCCGGGATTTTTGCCGATTGACGCGCTTCCTTCACCTCCTCTGATGGCATCAGTAACTGGGCTCAGAGCAGAGAAATACATCCTCTTTGGCCTCTTAATCTTTAACATGCCTTCTGACCCCAATCGCATTTTGTCATCAAAGAGGTCTTCAGACAATGGATTTTCCACAGTGGTGGGTACACGAGTTGACATTTGGGCTGCTTCATGTTGGACGGATGCTGATGATGCTGATGACGACATTTGTGGCCGTGACTGGGAGGACGAGACGGTAAGACTGCTGGATGCTGGTTGCATTAACCACTGAGAACAGATTGGCGACGCTGTTCGTTTACTGAGATTCACAGGGCCCTGACCCAGCGATGACAGGCCTGACGGTCTTGTAACCGACGATCCGCTGGCATGCATGTTGTCGCCAGCACTGGAAGGAGCACCTTCTCTCGTACCTCTACCTCCATGTGCTACCCCCCTCTTTGCTCGCTTACCACCTGAATTTCGCTCCATGTTCAGAAAGATAAAAATTTGAGAAGGTATGGAAGAGTTTTGGAAAGTCTCTTATTAAAAGACGGCAAATCACAGCTATTCTCAAATCCCTCAAATCAAAACAAAATTGCTGTATTCAAATTTAACTGCAAGGTACCTCTATCAACAAAGCTGGACTGGGCAAAAGTGAAAAAACACATATCTGAAATGTATACTGATAATAAAAGTGGAGTTTTGCACCTAACACATAGACCTGCAGTTACTGGAAAAGATCTGTATCCTAATATAAGGCAATGCAATGTCTAAACAAAGTTTTGGCTGTACAATATTCAGTATCCTTTATAGAGCTTGTCTGTGTTCGTCCGGCATTTATTTTCAGGTGGCAGACAAAAGACGTATGTCAAAACAAACGATACATAAAATAAAGACCTGCTCGTCCAAATACTAACTAACAGTAGAACTCCTTACTACCGTCTTGTAGCTTGGGATGCTTTGGTGTAGGCTCTCAGGTCCAGACTTCTTGGCCTGTAACTGCAGACACCCACTAGTCAGCTAACTAGCTGACTTATATAGACCAGCTAAATCCTGGCCTGGAACACGGGGAGCAGTCACCCACCCAACACTTTGACTGCTCCCGGTAAAAGCCATCCCGGAATAAGCTGTGTTCCCACAGCTAAACTACACTGCTAAACAGGTGTCAACTTACCTACCGTAGCTGACAGAACAAAATGATGGCTTCTACCTCACCAAGGCCAGGTTTCTCGTTGACGTGCGTTAGTCTCAGCATATCTGGGCGAGAACTCTGGAGGCAATGTATACACCATTCACCACCTTACCAGTCTGGGCCTCACATTCTTTAAAAGGGTATTCTTATCTCATGGAGTGACAGCATACTGTTGGGGATTGCCATCTCTTCATGATCTGTGGTGGTCAGACCTCTGAGACCTCCACCGATCCTGAGAATCAAAGAACTCCTACCTGTCTGTGACTGTATGAGCCTGTGTATGTCTGTCCCTGGCTATCTCTAAACAAATATAACCAATCATCACTACAAACAGTAATGAGCTACGCCTTGAGCTAACTCTGGAGTCTCTTACCTAGCCAACCAGTATTCAGCTCTGCACTGATGAGGGGCAACAGCTTGAAAAAGATGTTGGCAGCTGAATATCTGGTTGGCTCTAATCCCATTTACATTGCAAAGCTCAGTGAGTCGGATGTGAATCGAGGAACGCTATATCCAAGAGTCGAAGCTCATTTCCCATGAGCGCTTTAGAATATACAATCAGTAATGTGAGATGAACAGGAGCCCTGGACCCTTAGCTCTTCCCCATGCTGTAGTAGGCCAGTAATATTGGTTTCATTGTTGTGGCCGATCAGCTCTCCGTAGCTGGACCTGCTCTTCCTCCGATTGCGCGTCTCTGTTTACTTGTTCTGTTATTCTCCAATAAAGCAGTGTATTGAGCCAGCTCTGGAAATCCTTGTCTGGAAAGTTTGATCATTCACAATTACTCAAGTGGAAAGAGCAGGCCACAAACGCCTGGAGTGCGTGTAGTTATTTATAAGATCTGCCATTGGAAAAAACCTCAGCTTCTCGTTTTTTTTTTCTTCTATTATTAAAATGTCAGAATCTGGTGTAAGTGAAAACACAAACCATATATCTTCAGGGTGTTAACCTCTTCCACTCTGGACAAGCTGATATAAAACACACGCGGCAGGTTTAGGAGGGGAAATCTAACACCTTTTTTGCTCCGTGAGACAATATTAAAGTTGAAGGTAGTGATTACCAATGAAGGTGAAGACCTGTCAGAGAGGGATTAATGGGTTTTCTACCACATTTCCTTATTGAAAGATGAATTACGTGTCACGGTTAAGATAGAAATTTCACAGAAGAATTGGCAAACAAAAAATCAACCTGAGGACTGACGTTACTCTGGGTCGCTTCCAAAACCTTAAGCTTAGCTGAAGAATATTAACTGCACACATCCGTGATAGTGATGAGTACCCAACAGATACCTTACAAACTTTCCAAGGACTCATGCACGTTGCTCTATGATAGATCCGTGTGGAATAGATCCATACAACACCACACATAGACTATCATTGGGCTTTACTATACCTCCATGTGTCATACAGGATGCATATCCAGGCAAGACCTCATATGCATGTGCACCATATATTCCTTAGCCTATCTTTGGACTACAGAGACAGGACGCAACAGGGTTGTCCCACTCTAGACAATGATGGCATATTGCTAGGATCTGCCATCAATGTCTGATTGGTCCACGACCCATCTCCCACCCCATCTCCAAGACGAGCCCCGAAACCTCTCCGTTCTGAATGGGACTCTTCCATAGACATGAATGGGAGTTCCAAGACTAGCTGACCGGCGATTCTCGGCTGTAATTAGAAATCCCATTCATTTCAATGGGAGAGTCCTGACCACGGTTTCGGGCTCATTTAGGAGATAGGTCTGGGTTCCGGACCTATCAGACATTGATGGCATAGCCTAGCATTATGCCACTACTGTCTTAAATTGGACAACCCCTTTAACTCCTTTCCCCCAATGCCTATTTTTTTTGACACATTGATTTTTCCTCATTGTCTTTCAAGAAACATAACTTTTTTATTTTTTCATCTACATAGACATACTGGTGCATCTAAAAAAAATAGAATATCTCTGAAAAGATCATTGATATCAATAATTTACGTCAAATAGAGAAACCCATATATTGTATAGACTCATTACAGTATGAATGACAAGGTTTAATATAATACATTTGTGCGCCCTATAACAAATAAAAAATTATTCCTGGAGAACCCCTTTAATTTTCAATGATATTCTAATTTTTTGAGATGCACTAGTATGAGGGCTTTTATTTTATTACAAGATGTACTTTCTAGTGGTGTCATTTACTATACCATGGGGCAAAATGAAAAAAAAAAACGTACTTGCGCCTTGTTATCTCTATTTGTTATTATCTGTATTTTACAGGTTGATACAAATCCAGCAATACCAAAATGCAGGGTTTCCGTTATGTTTTGGTACCGTAAAAAAACAACAAAAAAAAACGATTAAATTTACGCTGCAGCGCCATTTTCTGCGGCCAATAACTTTTTTGTATTAACACCTACAGACTTCAGCGAGGCGCCATTTTTTGCCGGCTGAAGCCTACTTTTACTTGATACCAGTTTGGAATACATGCAACTTTTTGATCACTTTTTATTTTATGTCCAATTTTTTGTAGACGTGAAATGATAAAAAAAGAACGCAATTTTAGCGTTTGGACTGTTTATTTTCTACTGTGTTCAGCGTACAGGATAAATGTTTTATTTCATTAGATCAGACTTTTATGAACGCGGTGATAAGAATTATGTATAACTTTTTCATTACTTTTTTTAGTGATTGGCATCTGCTATTCATAACTGATCATTACATATAAATGTAGTTGACAGTCTGGAAGTAAACAAAGATACAGGCCATCTACAAGTGAAATCAAGTGCTTTTCATAGATAGACAATTAAACAATCTAATCTTGTTAGAGAACAAGTCTATGCTCCTGACCATGGTGATATCACTCCTTGCTCTCTGTCTAATCAGGAAGGGAGATATGGACAGTAACCTAAAGATGCTTGTGTGCAGATAAAATGTTTCTTATTCCCTGTCCATTGCAATTTCAAAAGAACAATGTATTTAGAAAATGTCTTCAATTATCTGTCCCTAAATGTTGAAAACTAATCATTGTAGTGAGAAAACCACTTTAAAGCAATATTTTCAAGCAAATTTTATGGGTTTTAATTTTATAAATACATTAATTAAAAATAATCTCAAACACTTCTCATTATCTGGGTCGCTTTCGTGCTTGTTTATTTTGCTACTTTGTATCAAAAATGAATAAAGATTGTTTATGATAATAAAAATAATCAAAAACTTTTATTTCTTGATCCTCACTGGTAATATTTAACCCCTTAAGCCTCAAGCCTAAAAAGTACTTAATGACCAGCTAAATTTTGTAATTTTTCGCTCCTTGTGTTTGAACAGTCGTAACTTTTTTATCTTTTAAGTGACACAATTGTATGAGGACTTGCTTTATGCAGGGAGAACTTGTATTTTTGGGGAGCATAGTTTAAGTTTACAAATGAATTAAAGCAGAATTTTTTAGTTTTTTTAATTTTTTTTATACCATTCACATTTCATACTAAATAATTAGTTAGATGAATTCTGCAGGTTATTGCGGCTGTGCAGATACCTAATATGTGTAGTTTTTTTTTTCTTTGTGTAATGTATGCACAATAAATTTTTTATTAAATATTTTTATTTTATTATTTATTTTATTCATTTTTTCTACACTTTTTATTATGTTTTTTACGTGTTTTTAATCTCTTGAAGGGATAACTATTGAACTTTTTTTTTTACACTTAGTAATTTATTACCATATTCATATATGCTTAAACATTACACAGACAGTCTTGTTATACAGACAGCCCTGGGCTTACTCTAGGTCACCAGGGCTGACTGTACAGATGTTCCCTGGGCTCCATCAGGTCACCAGGACTCCCGATCACCCGATGGAGCAGGGAAATGCCCTTTGATTATGCTGCGGTCACAGACCACGACACTCAAAGGGTTGAGCACCGGGGATCGGAGTAAGAAATGACATGACAGTAAGAAATTCCCATTACTTCTGGGTTGCGTCGGGCCCTCGCGGCTACGAGAAGGGGTTTGGGGCCCACATAGCTATCACCGTTCCCTTCTGCTCTAAACACAGAAAAATGAGCTGTTTCACATTCAAAACCCCCATAAAATGAACGGAGATTACGCACAACAAAACCCACCTCCCTTTTTCCAAACCACGCCCTGGAATTTATGATGGGAACCCAGGGCCGGACAAGGCATTTTGGTGCCCTGGCGATACACCAATGGCCCCCCCTCCCCGCTCCCCAAAAATCCCCCCCCCACCCCAAATTTCCTCTCACCCCGGCCCGGGTCCTGTCACTAATTTCTGCTTACCCCACATACTCCCCCCCACTCCTCACATCACGCACAATGAAATCAGCCCTGAAAATTTGCTTTTTCAAAACGCTCCCCTCCTATGACAGTGAAACCCCTAAATAAAGTCACCGAAAATCCACCGATACAGGGCAAATCACCAACGAAGATTGTTACTAAAAATACTCCTACAAAACCAAGACCCAAAAACTATTCCAACCAAGATCAAATAATCCTCCCAACCCTGCCCAAACACAACCCCCACATGTACTACAGCTGTACCAGGCTCTGATAACATAAACCACCGCCATACAGGGACCAGATAGGGGTAATACTATTGTATGTAAACCCTCAGAAATATAAGTGATTACACTGCATTTTCATTTATGCTCACGGGAAAACGCTTTTCTGATCAGCGTTTCATTTTTCCCTTTCTTCTCCATCCGGTCCACACCTTCATGCGATTGCTCCCGGCCAATACCGTCCCTCAATTTGACACAAATATTTTTAAACCTCATATTTCCGAACTCCTTATTATAGTATAAAGTCCCCTCAGTTTTAAAAGGGAATAGATAAGGGTCACTCTCAGGCAGGGAAAACATAGGGTCACTCTCAGGGAGTTAATAGCTATAAAGGGGTCAGGGAGGGATATAGTGGCACCAGGGGGTATAAGCTATAGGGTCAGGCATGAAAATCTAGGGGCTAAGGGAGTTATAGGGCCTACAGGCAGGCAATGGGGCCACAGGGAGGCTTATGGGCCACAGGGAGGCTTTTTAAAGGGCTACAGGGAGGCATATGGGGGCCACAGCACGAATATGGGGGTCACAGGCAGGCTTGGGGCCCCCAGGGACTTTTAGGCTACAGGCAGCTTATAGGAAAAAGGGAGGGTATGGGGGCCCCAGGGAGTTATTAGGGGCCACAGGCAGGCTTTTAAAGGGGCCCCAAGGAGGGTTATAGGGGGCCCCAGGTAGGGGTTATAGGGGCCCCAGGGAGGGCATTGGGGCCACAGAGGCATATGGGGTCACAGCAGGCTTTTAGGGGCTTTCAGGCAGGCTTTTTAGGGGCTACAGGCAGGCGAGGGGCCACACAGGGTTATAGGGCCACAGGCAGGGTTATAGGCCACAGCAGGCATTGGGGCCACAGGCAGCTTTTAAAGGGGCTACAGGCAGGGTTATAGGCCACAGGGAGCAATGGGGCCACAGGCAGGCTATAGGGGTACAGGGAGGGTTTTAGGGGCCCAGGCAGGCTTAAGGGGCCACAGCAGGGAAGGGGGGGACAGGGAGGCTTATGGGGCCACAGGGCTTATAGGGGGTACAGGCGGGTTATAGGGCTACAGGGAGGGGTATTGGGGCCACAGGCAGGCTTTTAGGGGTCAGGCAGGGGATGGGGCCACAGGGATTAATATAGGGGCCACGCAGGGTTATTTGGGCCACAGCAGGCAAATGGGGGCCACAGGCAGGCTATAGGGGCTACGGCAGGGATATGGGCTACAAGCAGGCGTTTTGGGGGGGCCCCCGACGGGGTTTATGGCCACAGGCAAAGGGATAAGGGGCTACAGGGAGCATATAGGGGCAAAAGGCAGGCTAAAGGCCACAGGGCAGGCTTATAGGGGCCCACAGGCAGGGAATAGGGGCTACAGGCAGGCATATATGGGGACAGGGAGGCTTTTAGGGCTACACAGTCATATAGGGGGTACAGCAGCAAAGGGGCTACGGCAGGCTTTTAGGGCCACAGCAGGCTATAGGGGCTACAGGCAGGGTTAAGGGGGTACAGCAGGGAAAAAACCAAAACATTTAACTTACCTCTGCCCGGCGCGCGCTCCTCTTCGGGGCCCCCCCCCCCAGGGCCGGCCACGTCCTCCGGCACTCCTCGGGGGGCACGGGCCCGTGACACCTATGCGCCCGAGGAGAGGGAGCGTCCGATACATCACTTCATGCGACGCTGCCAGCTGAGGGCCGCACGGGGCCCGGCGGGGCCTCACGCTATGAGACCCGGCGGGCCCCCCGTGTCGGCCCGCAGCTCACCGGGGGAAACCAAATCCTCCAACGGGCCCGACCTGTCTGCGACAGGGACGCTCGCTCACTGCTCCGCAAAGCGGTTTACAAGACCGCCGGGGCTTTAGGCCCCTGGCAGCGGCCTGGGGCCCGGCGAGGGTCGGGGGCCCTCCTGCCCCCTTAGGATAGGAGAGGAGGGGCCCTAGGCGTCCCCCCTACCTTGCCTACCCGTCGGCCCCGGCCCCCGGGGGTACCCCTTTTTTCTTCCTTCATACATCCGTGTATTTAAACAGCTTCACACGCCTTTCCATCACGGTTTTTGCTGCATTTTTGTTTTGTGGTTTTTTTTTTTTAGTATAATAAAGCATTTTCTTTAACGTTTTAACATAAAACACCAAAAATAGAAAAGTCAACCTAAGAAGGAAAGAGAGAGCGACAATATCTCACAAAAGTGAGTACGCCTCTCACATTTTTGTAAATATTATATTACATCTTTTCATGGGGCAACTTTGAAGATAAGCCAGTTTGATACAATGTAAAGTAGTCAGTGTACAGCTTGTCTATCAGTGTAAATTTGGTGAGTCCTCAAAATAACTCAACACACAGTCATCAATGTCTAAACCACCGGCAACAAAAATGAGTACTCCCCTAAAAAGCTTCCTTTTGGGATGACAGCCATGCAGACCAATTTGATGTAGTGTGTGGCATATTGCCTGAGCACTGTCCCTCCACCTCTTTAACCTCTGCAGCAATGCCGATAGCACTCAGAGGTCTATTTTGAAAAGACAGTCTCTGAATATGATGCTGAACACGTGCACTCAACTTCTTTGATCGCTCAGGCCGAGGCCTGTTCTAAATGGAACCTGTCTTGTTAAACCGCTGTATGGTCTCGGCCACCATGCTGCAGCTCAGTCTCACGCTTTTGGCAATCTTCTTATAGCCTCGGCCATCTTTATGTAGAGCAACAATTCTTATTTTCAGATCCTCAGAGAGTTCTTTGTCATGAGGCGCCATGCTGAACTTCCAGTGACCAGTATGAGAGAGTGTGAGAGTGATGACATCAAATTTAACAGACTTGCTCCCCATTCACACCTGAGACCTTGAAATGGGTAAACGGCAAATTGGGCACAAATTGTCCATTTTCTCACTTTTGTTGCCGGCGGTTAAGACATTGATGGTTTTGTGTTGAGTTATTTTGAGGGCACACCAAATTTGCCATTTTCTTTAGATACATGAATATTTGAGGTTTTTAGGGCCACATGTATGATTTTTGCCACCCAGATACCAATTTTATTGCGCACAATAGTAGTGTAGAATGTGCCTGAATCTATGAACCTGTTATACTGCAGGTCATAAATCAGGCGCATTTTAGCGCAAAACCGACATTTCAGGCTCAGGTAAACCACTTTTAATGTGATTTACCTGTTCCAGCAGTAATGCACCTGGATTTGCCATACTAGGAATAGCAGAGCTGAAATGTCAGTCCCTGCTGTAAAACCACCCTCAGCCTGAATAGCAAGTCAGAGCATAAAGCTGGCTGTGAAGATGAGGCTCTGTGAAACAGCCAGATGTTAAAACTCTTTTACCCTTATGGAAATACTGTGGTGAGACCTGAAGAAGGCGCTGCATGCAAGACATCCCAGACATAGATGAACTGAAAAACGTTTGCAGGGAGGAATAGTCAAAAATTCCTCCTCAACATTGTGCAAATCTCATTGCAGCTACAGGAAGTCTTTGTCAGAGGTGACTGCTGCAAAAGAGGGATCTAAAAGTTATTAAATCAAAAGGTTCACTTATTTTTTCTCCATGCACTGTGGATCTGTGCTTAATAAAAGTTATTAACAGGATAATCGTTTGTGAGTAATCAGTGCAAAACTCCAGGTAATTCCACAGGGTTCACATACTTTTTCTTGCAACTCCGTCTTTAAATGGCAGACATTTTTTAGCAGTGTTACATAAGTGGAATTATCGCTCATAAATGGACCATTTTTTATACTTTAAAACCTCATTAAAAAGGCTGGGATTGATAGGCAGTGTGACACCAAGAGTTGAAAAAACAATACTACTATCTATATTCTAGAAATCTCCTTAATGTAAAGTAATATTTTAGGATCAGAAAAACATGGCTGCTTTATTCCAGAAATAGCGCCACACCTTGTGATTTAATGGTATTGCAGCTTTGCCGCACTGAGGTGCAATATTAGACGCGCAAAGTAAAGTTAATGGGAATGCGCTCACCATGCAAGTCCGTGTACGGTATAAGTAGTCCAGCACTGCCTCTGGCTCTCCTTCGCTCCGGACCTGACCGCCAGCCAACGGCCCCAAAGACAAAATCCAAAAGGAAGACAACGGGTCCAGCGATGGATAATCTTTAAGGGCCAAGTTTACTTTTTATGAAGGCACAAATAGGAGGGTACAGACAGGGATAAAGCACCGTCGCTTTCGGGCGTATACGGACCCCTTGTTCACTGTATGACAAGGGCGTCTGTAATACGCCCGAAACGCGTCGGTGCTTTACCTGTCTGTACCTCCATTGTGCCTTCATACAGTAAACTTGGCTTAAAGATTATCCATCGCTGGACCCGTTGTCTTCCTTTTGGATTCAATATTAGACACAACCCATAGACAGGGGTGATGCTGTTTTTGGAAGAAAGCAGCCATGTTTTTCTAATTCTAGAAATCCCTTTAACGCATGTAACAGAGCAGCATTTCCTTTACGTAAGACACCTGATAATTATGATAAGTTATTTTATGGGTAATACAACTTTTTATACTTTATGGTTTATTTTGGCTATAGCTGATACAAAATAAATGTGAGAACTATATAAATATAACTTAAAGGGGTTGTTCATCTCAAAGTTTCATAGGATGCATGAATGAAATAATACTGCTTTGCTCTGTACTTCCTTGGGTCAAGCAGTCTGTAATTAGCATATGATCTCCGTGTATTCAGAACTTCCTGCTAATTAGATAAATCTCATGCAGTCAGGACCACAGAGAAATGTTCAGAGTTAAAGTAAACCATAATAATTATGTCTATTTGTCTTAAAGATCAGATAACAAACAAGCTCTCACTGTCCAGAGTTCTGTGCTGCTGCGACCTGTGTGATGTCACTCCTAGCTATCAGATAGAACAAAACAGCAAAGGGTGGGGGGAGAAGTAAACAGGTCGGTCACTTTGGAAACTAGAAAGCCCTCAGAAGGTGTAAAATCACATGTATCTTCACAAAAAAAATGAACAACCACTCAATATATTTAGGAAAAACATCTTCATTAGTGTTCCCTACATGTTGAAGAGCTAATCTTTGTAGCAAGACAACCCCTTTAAGACAGTGAATATGTAATATCATTGGCCAACACAGTAAACTGAAGAAGTAATGGTGTTCTAGGAGGGATATATCTCATATCTTGACCAGAACTTCTTGGAGAAGGAATTTGTTGTAGTGATCAAAAATTTAAAAGTGATTTACCAATATACAATATATTCTATAATCGACATGTAGGACTTAACTTGAGAATTATCGATTCACTTAGTGGCATTTCAAAGGGTTTGTCTCCACTACAAAATTTGCTTTCAACTGTAGTGAACAGTAAATGAAGACTTTTTCCAAATAAACTGCTGTGTTTATTTTTCTTTGTTGAGGAGATAAAAGTGAATTTATCAGCTGCACACAGGTTTCTCTAGGTTACGGACCTGCTCTGCCCTGCTCTCCACTGCTGTTTGTCTTATCTGATAGCAGGGATGATGTCAGCACACAACAGAGGTTGCTGGAATCAACCCTCCAAAAAGTTAAGTTAGGCCCTTGTATGAGGAAATGGATAATTGTACATGGAACAATGGCATCATCCAACAACCTTGCCACTCTGGTTAGAGTTAACAGCTTTGTATCTGTCCCCTTTAAGATTCAAAATGGCCTAGAGCAGTGTTTCTCAACTCCAGTCCTCAAGACCCACCAACAGGGCCCAAGATTTCAAGGATTTCCTCAGTAATCCACAGTGATATCATAATTGGCCATGCAATTGTGGAGATCCTGACACAGGTGATATAGTTATTGTCAGTGCATTCAGTGGGAGATCCTGAAAACATGACCTGTTGGTGGACCTTGAGGACTGGAGTGGAGAAACACTGGCCTAGACAATTGTGCCCCTCTCCCATTATCTCCACATATTACAGAGTTCCTATCAAAATGCATCTATTAGGGGTATAGGCAGGGCTGGAACAAGGTATTTTGGTGCCCTAGCAAAATAAGAAATTTTGCACCCCTCCTCATAGAAAATTCAGCCAGCTCAATACCTTCTTGCTCCCTCTTCCTGTCTGGCATGAGGTGGTGTTGTAGGAGGTCTTGTCATCTCTGCCCTGGGTGTAGGTATGGGCAATGTAGATCAAAAATACTTTGTGTGGATAACCCATTCATTTATGCGATCATCCAAAGAGTACGGCCTTTGACATCCCATTATGCACAGAACATTTTTCTGACCTACGGGCCCACATTGACATATAGTCCCTCTCTCAGATGGCCTAAGTAAAATTCTTAAAAGGGGTTTTTCCTCCCCAATCTAGTTCTTTAATGGCTTTTATGATGACCTTAAGTGACCTTAAAATTGCTTACTTTACTAAATCTCTTAAATTCTTGTAAAGTAATAGTCCAGGGGTGCACAACATGCGGCCCCCATTGCCCCTCTGTGCTGCCCACAGCCATCAGGACACAAAGATGCTTTGTCTCTGTCCTTGTACTTCAGAAAGTAATATTCATCTTCTGACATCTGCATTCAACTGATGGCACTTTTATGGTAGGCACTGTATAGCTGGCACTGTTATATTGGGCACTGTTATAATGGGCATTGTAAGGCTGGCACTGTTATAGTAGGAAATTAATGGCCAACGTTGTAGGGTTGGCACTATTACTTTGGGCACTTTATGGCTGGCACTGTTATGGTGGGCACTTTATGGCTGGCACTGTTTTTGTAGGGACTGTATGATGGCCACTGTTGGGCTGGCACTGCTATGGTGGGCACTCTGTGGCTGGCACTGTACAGCTGTATATACTATTTTAAACAACGTAAAGGGGTTGTCTCACTACAAAGAATAGCTTTTAAAATGTAGAGAACACTAAATGAAGACAATTTTTTCCAAATATAAAGCGTTTGTTCATCTTTTTTTGTTAAAGGAGCTACCAAATGTTTTTAATCCCCTTCTGAGTGGCTCTCATGTTTCCAAGTGACCGACCTGTGTATTCCTTTTCCCCTGCTGTTTGTTCTATATGATAGCAGGGAGTGAAGTCTTCACACAGGTCGGGGCCGGCACTGAGAGCTTGTTTGTTATCTGATCTTTCAGACAAAAGACAGTAATTACTATACTGTTTACATTAGCTCAGAAGCTTCTCCGGACCTTAGAGAAGTAATTTAGCTAATCAAGACTGAATAAACAAGAGGCTGAAAACCACGGAGCTCATATGCTAATTACAGACAGCTTGTACCAGGAAGAGACAGAGCAAAGCAAGCATTATTTCATTCATTGCATCCCATGAAACTTTGATATGAACAAGTCCCTTTTAATAAGTTCTCTGGATTGTCTTCCTCAGAGGAGGATTTAATTTCAGCCACAAACACCGGCCAGATCCACAAGATTTAAACCATAAAGAGTCTGATATGTTCCAGACTCCAGAAGAGGAGATATGAGAGGAGGCCATATATATGTTTCTTGATCTCTCTGGTTATAGATGTGACCAGCCACTTCTTAACCCCCAAAAACAACAATAGAAAATATGATGCCCTCAGATCCATCTTTCTGGGGTCTGAGCAGGGGACCCCCCATTCTGATATCTGGCAGTCCCTAAAGTGGGACCAAGACCTGTTAGCCATTTTGGATGTTTACAATCGAAGAGCCATAAAGGTCTCAAATAGGGAATTCTCCTCTAAGATTTACGGCGGCCCCTGGAAGAGGTACAATATGACAATGTGGCCCCTGAACCAGAAAATGTTGTGCTCCCCTGGTATATACACAATTGGTCAATACTGCAGCTTTTTCAGAGGGTTGCATCGTCCCGTTATCTATGTACTTTTCTTGGTGTCTTTTTGATTTAACATCACTAAAATACATTAAACTAAAATGTGTTTCCAAATTTGACTGCAACTTTGGTAAACAAAAAATAGTTTAGCATTTCCCTCTCTTCCTACTTTTGTATCCTTGAGCAAGTACTTGAATTACTCAAATGAACAAAACTGGTGCTTTGTGAAGACTTGAAAATCCCCAATTCTATCACTACCGTGCCTGGTTCTTGGTCTACAACTCTCTTGTAACTCTTATAAAAGGGAAGTCGCCTGCAAAAAGGAAATAAGAGCACCTTAGTCTTCATGCATAAAAGTGTTCTTGGAAAAGTGAAAATGAAAATTGATTTTTATTTTTGGAGAAAACTGTCACATGTGAATATAACCCAAGGAATCAAGATTTGGTTTTAGGAAATATGTCACAGAATAAAGTACAGAGATCTTGTGTGATCGTTTTACATCTAAGCCTGTAACCATGATATCAACAGGAAAGGTTTCACCATCATTACAGATGGGGATTCCTTACTGTAAGAGCATCGAGAGTCTGAAACTCACTGCCATAAGAGGTTGTGATGGTGGAGTCATTGACCAAGATCAAGAAGAGATTAGATGCCTCTCTTGAAGAGCATAACAACACTGGGCCTGAATTTCAAACCTGTCTAATAGTAAGACTTTCTTTATCACCCATAGCAACCGCTTCTATCCTGCTATTCTATAACCCTATATATCACAGAGCTCAGCTCAGCTCCTCTATCATATAACCCTATATATCACAGAGCTCAACTTCTCTCCTCTATCATATAACCCTATATATCACAGAGCTCAGCATCTCTCCATCTATCAAAAACCCTATAATCAACGAGGCTCAGCTCATCTACCCCTCTATCAAATAACCCTATTATCACAGATCTTTCACTGGCTCACCACTATCTCATAGACCCCTATATATCACAGCGCTCCTGCTCCTCTCCCTCTATCATATAAACCCTATATATCTCAGAGCTCAGCTCCTCCTCCTCTATCATATAACCCTATATAATCCAGATCGCTCAAGCTATTCACCACTAACATATAACCCTAATAACACAGAGCTCAGCTTCTCTCCTCTATCATATAACTATGTAAACACAGAGCGTTGCATCCCCTGTACATATAACCCTATATATCACAGAGCTCAGCTTCTTCTCTTGTCATCCATATAACCCAATATATCACAGAGCTCAGCTACCTCTCCTCTATCAATCAACCCTTATATATCACATAACTCAAGTCTCCCCTCACCTCTATCATATAACCCAATATATCACAGAGCTCAGCTTCTCTCCTCTATCATATAACTCCTATATATCACAGAGCTCAGCTTCTCTTCACTATATCATATAACCCTATAATATCACAGAGCTCAAGCGCCTCTCCCTCTATCATATAAACTACATATAAACAAGCTCAAGCACCTGATCCTCTATCAATAACCCTATATATCACAGAGCTCAGCTCTCTCCGTCTATCATATAACCCTATATTCAACAAGAGCTCAGCTCCTCTCCTCTATCATATAACACTACATATAACAGAGTAGCTTCTCCTCCTCTATCCATAACCCCTATAAATCACATAGCTCAACTCCTCTCCTCTATCATATAACCCATATACACAGAGCTCAGCTTCTCCCTCAAACATATAACCCTATATATCACAGAGCTCGCTCCTCTCCTCTATCATATAACCCTATATATCACAGAGCTCAGCTCCTCATCCTCTATCATATATCCCTTTTATCACAAAGAGTCTCAGCACCACTCCTCTATCATATAACCCTATATATCACAGAGCTCAGCTCCTCTCCTCTATCATATATCCCTTATATCACAGGAGCTCATCTTCTCTCCTCTATCATATAACCCTAATTATCACATATCCTCAGCTTCTCTCCTCTATCATATAACCCTATATATCACAGGGCTCAGTCCCTCTCCTCTATCATATATCTCTATATACCACAGAGCTCAGCTTCTCTCCCTCTATCTATAACCCTATAATATCAACGAGCACAGCTCCTCCCCTCTAAGCATATAAGCCCTATCATATATCACAGAGGCACCAGCTCCTCTCCTCTAACATATATCCCTTTATAATCACAGAGCCAGCTCAATCTCCCTCTATCAAATAACCTTAAATATCACAGAGCACATCTCCTCCCCTCTAACCATAAACCCTATATACCACAGAGCTCAGCTTCTCTCCTCTATCATATAACCCTTATATCACCAGAGCTTCAGCATCTCTCCTCTTCCAATAACCCTATAGATCATCGCGGCGAACCTATGTGCACCATGCGGCAGAGTGCACTCAGGGCCATCTCTTCAGACCACGCGTTCCAGGCAGGCCCACTCGCATGCCTTCCTGCACTGACACCTGTGACAACTGCGCAGTGCTCCGCATCCAGGTCAACAGAGTGGACCCTGGTGCCTTGAGCAGGCACCAGGTCTCACAACGCGGGGCCCCATGGTGACCCTCAACGTTGAGTGTGGCGCGGGGCGGCTCTGTGCGCTCCAGCAGGGCAGCGTGACGCGATGTTGTTACAACATTATCGCGCCGCTGCCCTTCCTCGATAAAAAACTTTGAGATTCTCGGTTCACATATTTTGATCAAAGATTTAGTTTAAGATCTGCCCACAAACTTTCAACGTGGATCCTCAAAATCCGGCATTCCTATCCTATCTTTACCTTTCAATCGAGCCAATCAGGCCTTCACTGGGTCACCGACCTCGCCTGTAGTATTAACGAAGAGAAAAATAGAAAATCACCCAACTGCAAGCGTGCCCTGTTCTTATAGATCAGCGCTTGTGAGAGTGGGCTGCGGGAGAGTACAGAAACCAAATGGAGCACCCCTGTGTCCTTCCCTTATAGGTTTTAAAATCAATGTACACCAGATTGTTACTGCTGCTCCTCTGCGCGCATAGTCCGTCATAGCAGCTGAAAGGGAGCGTCCCGACTCTGGCTGGGAAAGAAGAGGACAGTGAGTGATGCTGAACGGCTGGGAAAGAAGTAGGTGAGTATTTTATGTTATTTATTTTTATTTGTACTGGCTGCGTGGGAGAGTGCTGGCTATATACAGACTGTGGGGAGAGTGCTGGCTATATACAGCTGGTGGGAGAGTGCTGGACTATATACAGGCTGTGGGGAGAGGTGCTGGCTTATATTCTGGCTGTGGGGGAGAGTGTGGCTTATACAGGTGATGGGGAGAGTGCTGGCTATATACAGACTGGCTGGAGAGTGCTGGCTTTAATACAGGCTGTGCGGAGAGTGAGTGCGGGCCCTTATATACTGGCTGTGGGGAGAGGTGCTTGGCTAATTATACTAGGTCTGTGGGTGAGAGTGCTGGCTACTATATAAGACTGGTGGGAGAGTGCTGGGCTGATATAGACAGGACTGTGGGGGGAGATTGCTGGGCTATCTCTTATGCCGCTGTGGGGAGAGTGCTGGACTATAATACAGGCTGGGGGGGAGTGTGCTGGGCTATAGTACAGGCTGTGGGGGAAGAGTGCTGGTATTACAGACTGGTGGAGAGTGCTGGTCTTATATACTCAGGCTGTGGGAGTGAGAGTGCTGGCTATATATATACAGGCTCTGTGGGGGAGAGTGGGCTATATACAGATGGTGGAGGTGCTGGCTATATGTGCAGGCTGTGATGTGGGGAGAGTGCTGGCTATATACAGGCTGTAGGGAGAGTGCTGGCTATATACAGGCTGTGGGGAGAGTGCAGGCTATATACTGGCTGGTGGGGATAGCTATATATATACTGGCTTGTGGGGAGTGCTGGCCTATTTCTCTCGCATACTGGCAGTGGGGTAGTAGTGACTGTATCCTATATACTGGCAGTGGGAGAGTAGCTGGCGTGTGCCTATATACTTTCACCAGTTGAGGAGTGCTGGCTGGCTATATTACTGGCAGGGGTGGTCTTAGTGCTGGCTGGCTATTTTTATAAGGCTGTGGGAGTAACTGGCTGGATAATATACTGAGTATGGAATGCTGGCTGGCTTATATACTGGCTCAGTGGGGAGTGCTGGCTGGCTAATATAATGGCGTGTTGGGGAGTACTGGCTGGCTATATACTGCCTGTGGGGATGTAGCTGGGGGGGCCTTGGCTATTATACTCCCGTTGTGGGTGATTGTGGAGTGCTGGGTGGCTTTATATGGCAGTGTGGGATGTGATGGCTGGCTATACACTGGCTGTGGGGCAGTGCTGGCTGTGACTACATATACTGGCAGTGGCGGAGAGAGATGCTGGCTGGCTATATACGCGGCTGTGGGGAGTGCTGGGATGGCTAGATTATACTGGACTTGGGGGCATGTGCTTGGACTGGCTATATACTGGCTGTGGGGTAGGTACTGGCTGGGTTATATGTATCAAATTAGGATAGTCTAAATTGTTTGCAGCTCACCCAAAACAATGCAGGTCGGCTCCTGAGTGTGTGCACGTTATTCCGCCTGAGAGTCCGACAAGCCAATTGTCTGTACTTGAGAAAGAAAGAAACGAAGGGTAGGAATTACAGCACTCGATAGGAAAACGCTAACCAATCTAAAATTGAAAGTGCTCGTTGTATGGCGCTAGTACAAAATAGACATGTACACGTAGCATCCCCCCGGAAGAAAGTCCGGATGCGGTTAACGCGTTTTTCGGGTGTATTACCACCTTACTCTCATATGGGTGGGAGAGTGTGGCTATATATACATGGCTGTGGTGGAGGAGAGTGCGCTAATACGGCTTGTGTGGGGAGTGCTGGATTACTACTTATACTGGCAGTGGGGGAGTGCTATCTGTATACGGCAGTTGGGAGTGTGGCGGCGGAATACTGTCAGTGAGGAGTGCTGGCTGGATGTCTACTGGCAGTGGGGATGTGCTGTCTGGCTATATACTAGGCGTGTGCGGAAGTACTGGCTGGGCTACTATACTGCCATCTCCCAGTTCTAAAAGTGGGGAAACTAAAAATTTTTTTTTTGGCTGGGCTGGCTTATTATACTGGCTTGGTCGCGGGAGTGCTGGCCTGGCTATATACTGCCTGTTGGGGAGACGACTGACTGGCCTATGTAGCCCTGTGGGGGAGTTCGCTGGTGGCGATATAGTCCCTGTGGGTAGTGCTGGCTGGGCATAATATACTGGCAGTGGGGAGTGGTGGCCATCTGGCTATATACTTGCATGTGGGGAGTGCTGGCTGCTATATTACGGGCTTAGTGGTGGGGGAGTGATGGCTGGCTAGTATGAACTGGCTGTGGGGGAGTTGATGGCTGGCTATTATAATGCCTGTGGGAAGTGACTGATCTGTGCTATTATACTGCCTGCTGTGGGAGTGATCTATTATACTGGCACAGTGGGAAGTGCTGGTGGCTATATTACTACTGTGGGGAGTGCTGGTGGCTATATACTACCTGTGGGGAGTGCTGGGGGCTATCATGGCTGTGGGAAAGTGCTGGCTGGCTAATTATACTGGGCTGTCGCGTGAATGTTGCGGCTGGATATCTGTCTGGCGAGTGCTGTTTAGGAGTGCTGACTGGCTATATTCTGTCCTGATGGTGGCAGTGCTGGCTGGCTTTATACTTGCCTGTTGGGAGTGCTGGCTGGCTTTATACTGGCCTTGTGGGGAGTGCTGGCTGGGACTATATACTGCATGTGGGGAGTGCTACTGGGCTGGCTATATACTGGCAGTGGGAGGCTGGCTGGCTATATATGGGTTGGGGAGTTCTGGCTGGCTATATACTGGCTGTGGAGGAAGTGTCTGGCTGGACTATATACTGGCTGGGGGAGTGCATGGCTGGCTATATATACTGGCAGTGGGGAGTGCTGGCTGGCTATATACTGGCAGTGGAAGTGCTGGGCTGGCTTTTTTGACGGGCAGTGGGGGAGTGTTGCTGGTCTGGCTCTATATACTGGCTGTGGGAGTAATCTGGCGGGCTATATACTGGCTTTATTGTGGGGGTAATTGTGGCACTATATATGTCTCGTGGGGAGTGCCTGTCTGGCTATATACTGGAGTGGGGAGTGATGGCTGGCTATTTACTGGCTGTGCGGCTTGTTTTTGTGGGGAGTTGTATGGCTGGTCTTACATATACTGGCTGAGTGGGGAGTGCTGTCTGGCTATATATACTGGCAGTGGGGAAAAGTGCTGGCTGGCTTATTATACTGGCTTTGTGGATGAAGTGCGTGGCTGGCACTTATAGTTACTCGGCTGTGGGGTTCAGTACTGGACTGGACATTTATTTATAACTGGCGCTTAATAGCATGTGGGGATGTATGGCTGGGTATATTGCTAGCACTGCCTGGTGGGGAGTGCTGGCTGGCTCATATACTGCCTGATGGGGTATTGTGTTGGGTGGGTCTCTATTTTTACTGCCTTTAGTGGGGAGTGCTGGATGGGCTATATACTGCCTGTGGGGAGTGCTGGCTGGTATTTGTAATACTGCCTGTGGGGAGTGTCTTTGTGGATGTGGTCTATGTTATGTGCCTGTGGTGAGTGTGGGCTGTGCCTTGTTATGTACTGGCTTGACTCGCGCGGGTAGTTACGTGCTGGATATATACTGGCCTGTGGGGTGAGTATTCTGGCTGGCTGATATACTGACTGTGGGGGAGTGTCTGGCTGGCTATTTATACTACGTTGTGGGAGTCAGCGAGCTGGGCTTATATATGCTACCTGTGGGGAGTGCTGCTGGATATACACTGGCTTGTGGGATATGTGCTGGTCTTGGCATATATACTGGCTGTGGGGGGTGCTGGCGGCTATTATTACTGGTCTGGTGGGAGTGTGGCTGGGCAATATACTGCAGTGGGGAGTGCTGGCTGGCTGTAACTGGCTGTGGCGGAGTTGCTGGTGGCTAATATATGGCTGTGGGGGAGTGCTGGGTGGCTATATAACTGCCTGGGGGAGTGCTGGCTGGCTATATTTCTGGCTGGGGAGTACTGGCTGGCTATATACTGCTGTGGAGGTGGTGCGGCTGGACAATATACTCCCTGTTGGGAGTGCTGGTGGCTATATTACTGGCATGTGTGGGAGTGGTGGCGGCTGATAGCTATACTGCATGTGGTGGAGTTGCTGTGCTGGCTATATATGCGGCTATGTGGGTTAGTGTGGCTGGCTAATATACTGGCTGGGGGAGTGCATTGGCTGGTATATACTGGCTTGTGGGGAGGTGAGTCTGGCTGGCTATATACTCTGCGTTGTGGGAAGTGCTGACTGGCTATATACTGCCTGTGGGGAGTGCTATCTATATACTGGCAGTGGGAAGTGCTGGCTGGCTATATACTACCCGTGGGGGAGTGCTTGGCTGGATATTATTTAACTACCTGTGGGAGTGCTGGTGGATTATAACTGGCGGGTTGTTATGTGGGAGATAGTGCTGCTGGCTAGTCTACTGGCTGTGGGAAGTGCTGGCTGTGCTATTGTACTGGCTAGTGGGGAGTGCTCTGACTGGCTATTTAATGCCTTTGACTCAGACCGCTGTGGGGAGTGCTGGCTGGCGATATATCTGCCTGTGGTGAGTGCTGGCTGGGCTATATACTGGCTGGTTGGGGAGATGCTGGCTGGCTATAATACTGTAATGTGGGGTAGTGAATGGCTTGGCTTCTGCTTATACTGGCATGGATGAGTGAGGTGAGTGGGGGAGTGCTGGGTCTGCGCTTATAATATCTGGCCTGTGGGCGAGTAAAAATGGCGCTGGCTGTCATATACTGGTCGGGGTGTGCTTCTTCTGTGGGGAGTGCTGGCTGGCTTATTACTGGCTGGGTGAGTGCTTGGCTGGCTATATAACTGCAGTGTGGGTGTGCTGGCTGGTCTATATACTGGCAGAGTGGGAAGTGCTGGTGCTTGTATTACTGGCAGTGGGAGTGCTGGCTGGCTTATACTGGCGTGTTTTTTTTTGGATTTGTGCTTGTGGGGAGTGTTAGAGTACTGGCTGGCTTATATACTGGCTGCTCGATCAAGTGTTGTGGGGAGTACTGGCTGGTATGTGTATGCCTGTGGGGAGTGCTGGTGGGCTATATACTGCCTGTGGGAGTGGGCGTGGCTATAGTACTGCCCTGTGGGGTAGTGCTGGCTTGGCTTTATTGTACTGGCTGTGGGGAGTATTGGCTGGCTATATACTACCTGTGGGGGAAAGTACTTGGTCTGGCTATTATACTGGCGACATCAGTGGGGTGAGTGCTGGCTGGCTATATACTGCCTGTTGGGGAGTGTGCTGGCATATACTGCTCCTGTGTAGGGAGTGCTGGTTGGATATGTAATATTACTGTAGCTATGGCATAGTGGGGAGTTGGTGGCTGGCTATATATACTGTGGGGAGTGCTGGCTTGGCTATTAACATGGCTGTGGGGAGTGCTGTAGCTGGCTATATACTGGCGGGGGATTGTGTCTGGCTGGCAATTTATTCTGGCTACTAGGTGGGGAGTGTGGCTGGCATATTATACTGGCTGTGGGGAGTGTGGATGGCTACTATACTGGCAGTGGGAGTGGTGCTGGCCTATACACCTGGCTGTGGAAGTGCTGGCTGGCTATATACTGGTGGGGGATGTTTATAATAGTGCCTTTTCCTGGCTGGCAAATATACTGGCAGTGGGGATGAGTGCTGTGTGGCTATATACTGGCAGGATAGTGGGGAGAGTGCTGGCTGGCTATACACTGGCTGCTGGAAGGTGTGGCTGGCTATATACTGGCTGTGGGGAGTGCTGGCTGGCTATATACTGGCTGGGGGGAGTGTCTGGCTGGCAATATATTCTGGCAGTGGGGAGTGCTGGCTGCTTTATAAATGGCTTGTGGGCGAGTGATGGTCGGCTATTTTTAACTGGCTGGGGGGACGGTTGGCTGGCTTATACTGCCTGTGGGGAGAGTGTCTGGCTGGCGTATATACTGGCTGGGGGAGAGGTAATGGTGGCTATAATACTGCCTGTGGGGAGAGTGTGGCTGGCATATACTGGCTGGGGGAGTACTGGTCTGACTATATTACTGGCTTGTTGTGGGGTGAGTGCTGGCTGGCTAATATACTGGCTTTCTGTGGGTTGGGGGGAGGGCTGGCTTGGCTGATTTACTGGCAATGTGGGGAAGTGCTGACTGGCTATATACTGGGCCTGTGGGGTAGTGCTATCTATATACTGGCTCTAGTGGGGAGTGTCTGGATGGCAATTTATACTGGCAGTGGGGGAGCTGCTGATCTGGCTATATACTGGCAAGTGGGGAGTGCTGGTGGCTTATGATGATACTGGCAGTGGGGAGTACTGGCTGGCTATAAACTGTCTGTGGGGAGTACTGGCTGGCTATATACTGGCTATGGGAAGTGCTGGCTGGCTATATACTACCTGTGTGGAGGTGCTGGTAGGCTATTACAGCTGGGGGAGGTGTGCTTGGCTGGCTATTTGTGTATGGCAGTGGTGCGAGTGCTGACTGGCTATTTTATACTGGCTGTGGAAGTTGCTGGCTGGCTCACTTTTACTGGCTGTGGGGATTTGCTGGCTGGCTATTATACTGGCTGTGGGAAGTGCTGGTGGCTATTATTGCTGGCAGTGGGGCGATGTGCTGGCTAGTATACAGGCTGTGGGTAGAGGTTGCTGGCTAGTATTACTGCTTTGTGTGGGGTGCTGGATATCTATATACTGAGGCAGTGGGGGATGTTGCTATCTATATACTGGCAGAGTGGGACAGTGCTGGCTGGCTATATACTGTAGTGAGGATGTGCTGTCTGGCTATCTTACTGGCTTGGGGGGAGTACTGGCTGCTTTATACTGCAGTAAGGAATGTGGTGGGTCTATATAATGGCGGTATGTGTTAGTGGGGAGTGTGGCTGGCTCATATTACTCCTCCTGTGGGGAGTGTGGGTGGCTAATATACTGAGCAGGTGGGGTATCAGTGGGGAGTGGCGGCTGCTATATACTGCATATGGGGAGTGTGGCTGCTATATACTGGTTGTGGGGAGTGCTGTCTGGCTATATACTCATTGTGAGGGAGTAGGGCTGGCTGGATTGTTATACGGGCACCGTGGGGAGTGCTGGCTGGCTTGTATACTGAGCGCTGTGGCACGGGGTAGTGTACTGGCTGGCTAAATTATCTGGCTGGGCGACGTGCTGGCTGGCTATATACTGCCTGTGGGGAGTGCTATCTATATACTGGCAGTGGGGAGTGCTGGCTGGCAATATACGCTAGATGGGGGAGTGTCTGACTGGCTATATATACAGGCAGGGGGAGTGCTGGCTGGTACTTTACTGGCAGTGGGGGAGTACTGGCTGGCTATAAACCTGTCTGTGGGGAGTACTGGCTGGCTATTTATGGGCTATGGGAAGTGTTGGCTGGCTATTATACTAACTGTGGGAGTGCTGGCTGGGTATACACTGGCTGTGGGAAAGTGCTTGGCTGGGTATATACTGACTGCAGTGGGGAGTGCTGGCGTTTGGCTTTAAATACTGGCGTGGGGAGTGAGTGTCTGGACTGTATATATATCTGCCTGTGGGAAGTGTGGCCTGGGGTGGGCTATATACTGGCTGTGGGGAGTGCTGGCTTGAGGCTATATACTGGCATGTTGGAAGTGCTGGCGCTGGCTATATACTGGCTGGGGAGTGGCTGTGCTGGCTATTACTGGCTGTGAGGGCATAGTACTGGCTGGGTATTATACTGGCAGTGGGGAGAGTGATGGCTATATAAGATGTGGGGGATGAAGTGCAGGGCGTATATTACTGGCTTGTGGGGATGGGTGTGATGGATTCTATATGACTGGCAGATGGGGACGTGCTATCTATATAACTGGCGTGGGATGTGCTGGCTGGCTATGATTACTTGTCAGTGAGAGTGCTGTCTGGCTATTATACTGGCAGTGGGTAAGTGAGTTACTGGCGGCTATATACTCTCAGTAAGGAGAATGCTGGCTGGCATTATATTACTGGCAGTGGGAGTGCTGGCTGGCTATATATCTCTCCCTTGTGGGGATGTGCTGGGTGGCTATATACTGGCGTGAGTGGGGAGTGGTGGCTGGGGCTTTATATGCATATGGGTGGTGAGTGCTGGCTGGCTATAATACTGGCAGTGGGAGTGCTGGCTGGCCTATATATGCATGTGGGGATGTGTGTGCTGGCTTATATACTGGTCAGTGGGGGGAGTGGCTGGCTGGTATATGTAGACTGGCTGGGGGGAGTTGCTGGTCTGGCTATTTACGTGGCGCCTGTGGGGAGGGCTGGTGGCCTAGATAATGCCTGTGGGAGTGCATATCTTTATACTGCGATCGTGTGGGGGAGGCTGGCTGGGCAATATACTGGCAGTGGGGAGTGCTGGCTGGCAATATACTGGCAGTGGGGAGTGCTGACTGGCTATATACTGGACAGTGGGGATGCTGGGCTGGGCTAGTATTGACTGGCAGTGGGGGAGTACTGGCTGGCTTTAAGACATGTTCGACGTAGTGGGAGGACTGGTCTGGCTCTATATACTGGGCTATGGGAAGTGGCTGGCTGGCTATTATACTACCTGTGGGCGGAGTGCTGGGCTGGCTATACACTGGCTGTGGGAAGTCTGGCTGGCTATATTATATGCCTGTGGTAGTGCTGGTCTGGCTATGTACTGGCAGTGGGGGAGTGCTGAACTAGGGCTTTACTGACTGGCTGGTGGGGAAGTGTGGCTGGCTATATACTACATGTGGGTGCTGGTGGTAGTATACTGGCTTTTGGGAGTGCTGGCTGGTTATATACTACCGTGTGGGGTAGTGCTGGCTGGCTATACACGTGGCTTATGTGGAAGTGCTGGCTGGCTATAGTACTCGCCTGTGGGTTGTGCTGGCTGGCTATATGACTGCCTGTGGGAAGTGCTGGCTGGACTAGTATACTGCTGCTGTGGGGGAGTTGCTGGCTGGCTATATACTGCTTGGGAAGTGCTGGCTGGTCTATATACTGGCTGTGGGTAGTGTTGGCTGGTATATTACTGGCTGTGGGGAGTACTGGCGTGTGACTACCGTATACTGGGCAGTGGGCGAGAGTGTGGCAATATACAGGCTGTTGGGGGAGAGTGCACGGCTATATACTGGCTTGGAGGGAGTGCTGGATGATCTATATACTGGGCAGGGGGAGTGCTATCTATATACTTGGCAGTGGGAGAAGGGCTTGGCTGGCTATTTATACTGTCAGTGAGTAGTGCTGTCTGGCTACTATAGTATGGCGCTGTGGTGGAGGATGATAGAAGTAGCTGGCTGGCAGTATCTACTGCCTAGTAAGGGAATGCTGGCTGGCTATATACTGGCAGTGGGGAGTGCTGGCTGGCTATATACTCCCTGTGGGGAGTGCTGGGTGGCTATATACTGGCAGTGGGGAGTGGTGGCTGGCTATATTAATGCCATATGGCGAGTGCGTTGGCTGGCTATATACTGGCAGCGTGGAGTGCTGGCTGGCTATATAGACTGCATTGTGGGAGTGCATGGCTGAGTATATACTGGTCAGTGGTGGTAAGTGCTGGGCTGGTATATGAAGACTGGCTGGGGGAGTGACCCTGGCTGGCTAGTTGTGCTGCTGGACTGTGGGGGAGATGCTTGGCTGGCTACGTTACTGGACTGTGGGGAGTGCGGGCTGGCTATATACTGGGCTCGTGTGGGGAGTGCTTGGGCTGGCTATAACACTGGCTGTGGGCGAGTGCTGTGCTGGCGATATTACTGCATTTGTGTGGGGAGATGCTGGCTGGCTATTTACTGGCAGTTGGGGAGTGCTGGTGGCTATATACTGCTGGGGGAGTAAGTGCTGGCTGGCTATATACTGGCTGGTGGGGAGTGCTGGCTGGCTATATACTGGCTGGGGGAGTGCTGGCTGGCATATTTATGACTGGCGCATGTGGGGGGAGTGGCTTGGCTGGCTATCATAGGGCAGTGGGAAGTGCTGGGCTGGCTTATATACTGGCAGTGGGGGGTAGTGTGCTGGCTGGCTATATATCTGGCATGTGGGAAGTACTGGCTGGCTATTAGTCTGGTCTGTGGGCGTAGTACTGGCTGGCTTGTATTATACTGCTGGGGCGAGTGTCTGGGCCTGGCTATATACTGCTGTGAGGACGTGCTGGTGGCTTATATACTGGCTGTGGGGAGTGCTGGCTGGCTATATAGCTGGCTTGTGGGGAGAGTTACTGGCATGGCTATATACTGCTGTGGGGAGTGCTGGTGGTATATCTGGCTGTGGCGGAGTACTGACGCTGGCTATTTACTGGCCTGGCTGGGGAGTGCTTGGCATGGCTAATATAGCTGCTGTGGGAATGTGCTGATGGCTATATAGGCTGGTGGGGAGTACTGGGTGGGCGCTATTATTAAACCTGCCTGTGGGGAGTGCTGGGTGGCGTATATACTGCCTCTTGTGGGGAAGTGTGACTCTCTGGATGGTACTAGTAACTGCCTGTCGATGTGGGTGAGACGGGCTATCTAGGTTATTACTGGCAGGGGGGTTGAGTGTGTTGGCAATATACTGGACTGTGGGGGTGGAGTGCTCTGTCGGCTAGTAAGAGACTGGCGAACCGGTTCTTGTGGGGAGTACTGGCTGGCCTATATACTGCACTGTGGGGTCGCTGCTGGCCTGGACAAATATACTGGACAGTGGGGATGTGTCTGGCTGGCTTATACTGGCTTGTGGGGAGTGCTGGCTGGGGTCTATATAGTGCCTGTGGGGAGTGCCTGACTGGGCTATTTATACTGCCTGTGGGGAAGTGCTGGCTGGCTTATCACTGCCTGTGAAGTGCGCTTGGCTGGCTTATCACTGGCTGCGCCTTGTGGGAGTGCTGGGGCTGGCTATATACTGCCTGTGGGAGTACTGGCTGGCTGTTTTAACTGCCTGTGGAGGAGTGCTGGCTGGCTATATACTGCCTATGATGGGGAGTTACTGGGCCTGGCTATATGCTGCCTGTGGGGAGTGTGGCTGGCTATATTACTCGCTGTGGGGGAGTGCTGGCTGGCTTATATACTGGTTGTGTGGGGAGTGCGGCTGGCTATATAATGGCTGTGGGATGTGTTTTGACTGGTATATACTGGGCGTGGAGTGTGGGAGTTGCTGAGCTATCTATATACTGACTGAGGGGAGCTATCTGTATACAGACTAAGGGGAGCTATCTGTATACTGACTGAGGGGAGCTATCTATATACTGACTGAGGGGAGCTATTTGTATGCTGACTGAGGGGAGCTATCTGTATGCTGCTTGAGAGGGAGATGAAGCTATCTGTATGCGCTTGAGGGGAGCTTTCTGTATGCTCTGTTGAGGGGAGCTATCTGTATACTGCTTGAGGGGAGCTATATAGTATGCTGCATTGAGGGGAGCTATCTGTATGTGCTGCTTGGGGGGGAGCTATATGTATGCTGCTTGGGGGGGAGCTATTGTATGCTGCTTGAGGGGAGCTATCTGTATGCTGCTTGAGGGGAGCTATCTGTATGCTGCTTGAGGGGCGCTATCTGTATACTGCTTGAGGGGAGCTATCTGTATAGTGACTGAGGGGAGCTATCTGTATGCTGACTGAGGGGAGCTATCTGTGATTGGTAAGTGATGAGGGAGCTATCTGTATGGCTGACTTGAGGTCTAGCTATCTTATAGTGCTGAGGGGGAGCTATTCTGTTGTTGCTGACTGAGGGGAGCTATCTGTATAGTGACTGAGGGGAGCTATCTGTATGCTGACTGAGGGGAGCTATCTGTATAGTGACTGAGGGGGGCTTATATCGGTATGTGACTGCTTGAGGGGAGACTATCTGTTTAGTGACTGAGGGGGCTATCTGTATGCTGACTGAGGTGAGCTCATCTCTGTATAGTGATCTGAGGGGAGCTATCTGTAGGCTGCCCTTGGAGGGGAGCTATCTGTATAGTGACTGAGGGGAGCTATCTGTATAGTGACTGAGGGGAGCTATCTGTATGCTGACTGAGGGGAGCTATCTTTATAGTGACTGAGGGGAGCTATCTGTATAGTGACTGAGGGGAGCTATCTGTATAGTGACTGAGGGGAGCTATCTGTATGCTGGCTGAGGGGAGCTTATACTGGTATTGCTGACTGAGGGGAGCTATCTATATAGTGACTGAGGGGAGCTATCTGTATGCTCTGTGAGGGGAGCTATCTGTATGGTGAGTGAGGGGAGCTATGTGTATAGTGAGTGGGGGGAGCTGATCTGCTATTAGTGACTTAGGGGAGCTATCTGTATGCTGGCAGAGGGGACGCTATTTGTATGCTGGCTGGTGGGGGAGAGCTATCTGTTATACTGGCTGAGGGGAGCTGATCTGTATGCTGGTGAGGGGGAGCATCTGTATACGACTGAGGGGAGCTATCTGTTATGTACTGAATTGAGGGGTAGGTATCTGTATTCTGACTGAGGGGAGCTATCTGTATAGTGACTGAGGGGAGCTATCATGTATAGCTGGATCTGTGTGGTGGAGCCATATTCTGTATGCTGCTTGAGGGGAACTATATATTTGGCTGCTTTGAGGGGAGCTATATCTACTGCCTGTTGGGGACCTTATATTCTGCCGCCCAGAGAGCTATCTGTCTCTGGTGGGATGTAGTATGTATACTGCCTCATAGGGCTATTACCTGTACTGTAGGGAGCTGTTATACTGTCTGTGGGACATATATCTGCCTGAAGGGGGACATCTACTGCACTGTTGGGGAGCTGTATTACTGTCTGTGGGGACCCCTTATCTATATACCTATCTGTGCGCTGAGGGGACATTAGATCTTTATACCTGCTTGGCCTGAGGAGATATATATTATATACTCTACCTAACTGAGGTGTACTTTATATAACCTAGTAGTAAGAGTAGGAGTTGCTGGAAAAGTGAGGATTCTAAGATATTATGTGTCTAATATCTGCAGGGCATGAGAGGTTGGGTCAGGAGGGGAGCTGTCAGCTTGAAGTGTAAAAAACGGATAGAGAGAAAAGGGAAATACATATGAAACGTCTCATTGGGAAGAAAGAAATCGTGCACCTGTGAGTCACTGATCTGAGCTATTGTAACTGTAATCTCTTATATGTGTGCAACGTTTTGTAATGGTTTTATATTCCGTAAATGGTGTGGGTGTGTGGCTGGTGGGTGGGGGTGGTATTGAGTCACTTTGTGAACAGTGGTAGGTGTTACGTGGCGGTATTATTCGCTGGTCACTATGTGGTCGGTGATGGTGTCTATTGTGGTTGTGGTGTAATCAGTCAACTGTCTGCTGATGCACCTTGCGGTACACTGCTAGGTACCACTATATGGTCACTGTATTGTGGAAAAATATAGCAGAGGGATGGGCTAAGCGGCTGTCACATCAATCTCGATATTAATTGTTGTGGCGTCCTCTGCTTCCCAACGTCACATCCCTGACTTGTCGCGTGCAACGTCCGGTGCGGCACCCTTTCTGCGTGGGAAATCTATTAATGTATTTTTCGGTTGCGGTAGGTGGTTTCGGCACGTCGGTTCACAAAAGGTTTCGCACCATGTCACTGGCTATAAGATCATAGAGCTCAGCTCCTCTCCCTTATATATAACCATATATATCACAGAGCGCAGCTACTCTACTCTATCATATACCCCTATATTCACAAAGCCTCAGGCTGCCTCTCCTCTATATATAACCCTATATATCACAGAGCTCAGCTCCTCTCCTCTATCAATATAACCCTATATATAACCAGAGCTCAGCTCCTCTCCCTCTATCATATAACCCTATATATCACAGAGCTCAGCTTCTCTCCCTCTATCACATCCTGCTCCCAGAAAAGGGAGCAAGAACCACCTGACAGTTTACCTTTAATTCTAGAGATGGGACTTTGATCCGGGGATTATTCTGATCACCATATTTGGGGTTGGGAACAAATTTTTCTTCTTGTATGTGGCAATTGGCCTCTGCCTTATAGGGGTTTTGCATTCCTCTGGATCAACATCCTAGGGCTTATAGGATGGATTTGATGAAATTAAACGGACTCGATTTTTTTTTCCTATTTATCTATAGTAAAATGATGAGTTTTAAAAAAATTTCCCAGAAAACAGCCCCTGTTTAGAAAAGCCAAATATTATTTTTAAAATAGACACAAAAACAATCTGTTAAGAATAATCTTTATATTCAACAGAAAATCCAATTGAAAAAAATAGTCATTTTTTAAAGTACACAGGACACATCATTTTCAGTATAACCTCAAATAAAGGGAAGCAAAAGCACGCAAAAAAAAACCCCAAGAAAAACAGTACGACTGGAAACAATTTTTTGGGCATATTTCCTACCCAATAAAAAAATTGGGGAAAGAAACTCGATGTCTCAAATTCACTTGGAGAGATTGCAGTGCAAAAAGACGTATCCCTGCCATGTCTGTTGAGCAACACCTACTGATAAAGAGCCAAAATTTTCACCCCGAGGGCAGAATAAACAAGTGGCTCTGCTCATAAAATCCAAAGAAGTGGTCCAGACTCGGCTCCGCTCTCCATCCTGTGGCTTCCAAAGGGGCAGACGTCATTTTATTTCTTCACAATCGTACTTGAAATCCTGCAGTACTTCGCTGATTGCTTCCACGGTTTTAATTATCCTACGGGAGGATGGGAATATAAAAAAAATGTACAAACTGGGTTACTTACCACAAATAAAGTAAGGTGTTTTATTTAAACACCCAAAAAGGGGGGCCCGCGCTCCTTTTAGAACTAGGCGCTTTCGAGGGTTGTTATGTAAATATATTCTTCACAATAACGGTGGAAATAAATAGGATCCCTTTGTGTCAATTTAATCACATTCATGTAAGTGGCCATTTGTGTAAGAATAATCTTAGGGGCTGTTCACAGGCTTTTTGGACCGAAAAGCACCAAAAACGCGGGGAAACCCCGGGTCCAAAATGCCGCTGGGGGTTTGCATGCGTGTTTTGGCTGCAGGGATCCACCCCATATTTATTTAATGGTTTTATTTGGGCCCTTTGGGCAAGAATTGACATGACAAAATTTTTGAATGGACCCCCAAAAACCAATGAAACCTTTCGCAGCGATACTCATGTAAACGCTGATGCTGTTTTTAAAGTAAAAACAAAGTAAAAAACACATTACTTATAGATACGTGTTTGGTTCCATTAAGGGGGGACTATGGATCCAAACAGTATCTAAAAATGTATTTTCACACGGGTTATTTTTGGGGGGTCATTTTGCCAGCATTTAGAGCAACCACCACTAATACGAGCAAAATGCCCCCAATCATTACGGTAATCCAACAAAAAAAATTAAAAAAACTAAAAAGCCTCCCTCCCCGAGTGTACAATACAATGGTATTATCGGGGGATAATGGACATGTCGCGAAAGCGGCGCGAGTAATGTTCGTCTATAGGGCCGGCGGGCTGCCCCCCCCCCCCCTGCATCGCAGGGGTAGTTCCGACACCGACTCCCGAAAAACCCGCGTAATTGCGGGGACGTACTGTACCCCCGCAATTTTAATCGTGTGAATTACCCTAAAAGGGTATTTCACACGCTTTTTTCCTGGCGAATTTCGGGGACGGGTTTTCGCCTGCAATTACGCCGTTGCTTTTCAGCTGGGGGGGGGGGGGGGCTGCTCGCTCCCCATAACATTCATATCCACGGGGGTCCCGCCGTGTAAATTTACATCACTCGCAAAAACGGGGGATCGGGAGAGGGGGACAAATCCATAGGGTTTTCTATGAAACTGTGGATTTTCCGTAATGACTGGGGCGGATTTCAGCCGTAATTTGCCAAAGGCGCAATCGGACTAAAAAACCCCCAAAATAACCTGTAACAAGCGTAAGGCAAAAAACTATTTCACGGCAACAGTCCCCAACATAAAAGGACATGCTTCAATTTTGTGCTAAAATTATGCAAACACCGTCGCTTCCCCTGAATACAGCAATGATAAACCTGTTGCTGCTATAAAATTAGTGCAATGTTATAGGGGATATAGGGGATATGTCCCATTAGGGCTGCACCATTTTTTGGGTGTATTTTGCACCCAAAAACTGTTTGACCCTATTCTCTACATAAACGAATTTTTGACATAAAACTAGGCCATTTGACACTTTTGAATGCACCTAAAGTAGGTCATCAAATAGCTGGCAATGAAATGCTACCCTTTTTTTTGGGGATACCCTAAATTTGGGGGCCCTTACAATCTATACAAGGCAAACCACAACCCCAGATTTTTGACAGGTTTATTTATTCAGGCGCACTATACGCTCATTTAATGCGCCTTAAAACTGGCGTGGAGGCGCCTCTTTTCTGACATGTGGCCCTTAGTATTTTATATGTGTGAATGTATGAAATGAGATATATTTATCTATAAAAGTTACAATACATCCAAAAAGAAATGAACAATGAATCACACAGCAAAGAAATACAACAGACTTCTCCATTCCGTTCATTGATTTCCTTGACATTACATTCAACCAGAACAGAACAAACCGGGGGGAAAAAAAAAAAAGGAAACAAAAATTTTCCCTTCCCCCCTTTGGGTTTAATTTAAACAGAGCACCAGAGAAAAAAATAAAATAATGGAGAAAACAAAAAAATTTGGGAAAAAGGGGAAGAATATGTCCTACCCTTTATATTTAGGGGCAGTTTTTTCCCGGTTTTTGGGGCAAAATGAAATTTTTTCCAAGAGGAAAAAAATCTTCATCTCTACGACAGGGGTAGCCAATTTTTTTAAGGTTTTCCAAAACCCCCCACCACCATTTTTTGGGTTTTTTTTAAAGGGCACCCACCAAAATTGATTTTTTTTTAAAAAATGTAGGCAAAAAGGGAAAAAAAATTTTTACCAAATGCAAATTTCTGTTTTGATTTTGCTTCCCTTCAGAGTTTTGAGTTTTTTTCTTTAACTTGTTTCCCCAAAGTTTTCCCCAGGTTTAACCCGACTAAGGGTGGCCTTTCCCCAAATGCAAGGGGACAAATACTGGCCCTTTTTCCACCCCCGGGGGGATCAGCTTTTCTTCCGCGTGGCAGAAAAAAATCCCCCCCCCCTTCCCCAAAACCCAAAAAACACAAAAATTCCGCCCCAAAAACCCAAACCCTACTTTGTAGAAGGGTTTTTCCCGGTTGCCCCCGCGGGCGGAAAAAACCCCAAAAGGGGAAAACCTTTGCATTGGGGACGCTGCAGGGGTTTTTCCCGGGAAAGCACCTTTGGTTTGCCCCCTTTTTGGGGGCCCCGGGTTTTTTCAGGGGGCCCCTGAAAAACCCGGGCAAACCCCCTAAAAAAACCGCCGAAAACCCGGCAGTGGGGAAAATGCCCAAAACATTTTTTTTTCGGGATGGTGATTTTAACCCCCCCTGTTTTTTGTCTTATCACACCATTGGAATTCCATTTGGGTTTCTTACTAAAACAAATTTTTAAAGCCCTTTCGCCCCCTTTTGTGCCCTCCCCGGAATACCCCCATCAACCAACCCCCCTTCTAACAGGTTCACCCTGGGAATGCAAAGCGGGAAAAGGGTCGCCCAAGGGCTGTAAGCCCGGGGCCCACACCTGAACAGGAAGAGAAAACCCAAAAAAAAAGGGCCGGGTTTTAAAAAAGGGCCCCTCCCGGGAAGGCTCAAAAGGGCAGAAAAAAACAAAAAGGAAAACAGCGTAAATTTTTTGGAAGGGGGTTCCCCCCATTCCAAAGGGGTATGCTCTTAAAAAGGGCGGGGCCGGGAAACGAAAAAGGGAAAAACCCCCAAAACCACTTAACCACTAATTCCTCGGGACAAAAAAAAAAGGGAAGAAATTTACCACCTTTGGGGGAAACAAAGGGCCGGGCCCTTTTGTTTGGCTTTCCACCCCCCTGGAAACAATTTTTCCCCCCAAAAACCCCCAAATTTGAAAAGGGAACCCCAAAACGTTTCCCGGTCGGCCAATTTTAAAAAGGAAGCCTCCCCCTTTAAAGTAAAAACCCATCCCCCCCATCCATAATGAGAAGGGAGTCTCTGACAGCCCGAATAAGGACCTGAACAGCAGCTGCCATTCCATCGTCCCTGTGTGGCTCTTAGTCAGAATCAGAGGGGTCCCCAGAAGAGGCAAGATCACGACGGGAGGCCTCTATATCTGCCCAAAATCTGTCTGGAGAGAGATCAGGTACACAAAGACGGGGGAAAACTCTATTCCCTTCAGCTAGTTCACAGGGCTTAAAAGGGACTTCTTCCCCCCGGTTTTTTTCCCACCGTCTGCGCGAAATACGGGAAATACGTCCCAGTCATTACGGTAACCCACATTTCTCATAGAGAATATGGATAACTCTCCTCTCCCGCTCGAAACAATACGTGCGGGGGGGAAGAGAATTTGACTGTCAATTTTTCACGCGTTACGCGGCGAGAATAATGAATTCATCCCCGCTCCCCGGCAAATACTCCCCAAAATTTACACCGTGGAATATACCTTAGAAACCATCCGAGGGATGCGCCATGCACAGGGCTCCGGAGAGAAAAACCGCAAGCGAGTGGGGACGGGACCGTTGGGATAAGGGAAAGGAACCACAGCAAAACTGTCAATTTTCACCGAACCCCCTGCCCCCCCCCCCCCCCCGGACAGGTGAGAGAAAAAACTTCATCACCCTGAAAAGAAAATAAAAAAACTAAAAAAAATCAGCAGATCTGCAGGCAAAGTCTGCCTCCAAAGACACTAACTAAAACGAGTAGCCTTCTTCAGTAGTGGGATGTAGTCCCCTTCCGGGTGCATTTTAACACTTTTGTTTTCCCTTATGTCACCTCCTAGGGCAGGGGGTAACCAGGTGCTGTGTCCCCCAATGATATTGGCAAAAAACCTCTTGTTTAGAACAGTGATTCAGTCTGATCACCACTTGGGATCAGGAGGGAGAAGTTTCCTTTTAGCAGATTGGTTCATGTTGTATGGGTTCAAAACTTCTCTGGATTATTTGAGGGAAACCGTCTTCTAAAATGACCTATTCCTCTTCATCCACACCTTCTCTCTGCCTTAGGTGGAACCTGACGGACATTTTTTTTTTCAACTGCATTAACCCGTTCCCAACATTGGGCATGCATAAGTCCAGCGGGGAATGCGTTCCCGCAAAGGCTATGATACGTCCGGCGACGGCGGTTAGAACGAGCCCCGCACGATCGCGACATGGATCACGGGAATTACCGTGCCTTAAGCCGCAAACACCCCCAGCCGGGTGATTAACCCCTTTCCCACGACTACAAAAAAAGTGACATTTGACATTTCACCTCCACTTTGCTTTAAAGGGGGTTTTGGGGCCCCAAAGTAGTTCCTTACCTCTTATCTGCTCAAAAAAAATTTTAAAACAAAGCTGCTGAGTCCGGGGGAGGGGGAGGGAGGGGGAGAGGAGCCAGGATCAGGGGGCTCTGCAATGTTTACTCAAATAATTACATTACAATCAGTGGATTTTCATACAAGACAACCTCATACACTGCACTTTCTCTTGCAACCTCCCTTAAATTTTTCCCTTCATCAGAAAAAATTTTCAAAACAAAAGCCCACCAAAATCTCCCTGCATTCCGGTTTGTCTAATTAAATTTTTTCAGGAAACAAGAGGACTGAGCAATGGGGTACTCTAAAAGCTTCACTTTTTGTAATCCATATATTTAAAAAGTGATTAAAATACCCATTTTGAGACCCAGTCAACATTACATCTGCAAAACCCCTTTTTTATTCCTTAAAACACCTAATGGGTTAATAAATTCCAAAATACAGTTTGAATACTTAAGGAGTGTATTTTCTGAATTTTTAAATCCCATTTAAGGGGGATCTAACATACGGCCAATCAAGTCACTTTAGAACTGGCGGGTCCCTAAAAGATGTAACTGCAAATTTTCTTAAAAATTTTTTTAAAAAAACTACAAATTTTTTCAAACCCCCTAATTCAAAAAAAAGACAAAAAAAAAAAGACCCCAACCTACAGCAACATAGGAGAAGCTATTTTAAAAACTATTTTATGGAAAAATATCTGTCATAGACCAGAAATTTTTTGAAGTTTTAAAAATGGTACATTTTAAAATTTTTCACGATATTTGAATTTTTTTCACAAATAAAAAAGGTTTTTTTGGGGACCAAAAATTTTTTTACTATTTTTAAAAGCAAATGTTCATGAAAAACAATCTCTAAAATCACAGGGGATAGGTTAAAGTTCAAAAAAGTTATTTCTCACATAAAATGACAAATCCCCAATTTAAAAAAAGGGGGCCTGTCAGATTTCCAAAATCCTGGCTTTTTTAGGCCGGGTTTTTTTTTTAAAATGTTAATAATGTGCTAAAATGTCTTCTCAGTCCACCTTTTTTCCCACGTGGGTATGAGATTATTTCTTTCTCTCCATGTTTGTTGAGTGGGGCCATCTCTTCCTGGTGTGATATCAAACCTAAACTATGTGCTTGGAGTCCACTAGATCTCTCTCCCCTGCTGTCCTTCCTTTTCCCTTTCAAATGAAACACAAAAGGGAACATGTCCAAAAACGGCTTCGCCCTGACGTTTTTTAGGCGCATTAAACAGTGAAAAAACGCCTGAAATGCGATCCTTTCAAAAAAACTGCATCGTTTATTTTTTAGTAAACTTTACACCCATTTTTCATTAAAACATTGCCTTTTCCCCTTAAACCCCAAATTTTTTAAAAAACCAGGGCGCATGCGAAAAATCATTATTAGTGTATGTAAGCTCAAAAAAGGGCACAATTCGTTAGGAGGGCGCAGCTACATTGCTACTATATGAATGTGCCTTTTTAGGTAAAAATGTGTCCGTCCCGGCCTGTCTTTTGGTGTACGAAAGTTCAATTTACATCAAGAATGGGGCAACACACCCGTTTTCCCCCCAAATAAGACAGTTCCCTTTCATTTTAATTTTTTTGCTCCCCCAAAACACTAAAAACTTATTTTTAGGGGATTTTTTTTTTTTCTATAAAAATAATTCCATTTTAATGTTGAACAAAAAATCAAAATGTTTAAATAAACTTAGTGATTTTATCACAAAATCACAAAGCAGGGGCCCAAACTCTGAATTGAATAAAAAAAAAAAAGCACTATGCAAAATTTCGGGAAAAAAGGGTTTTTAAAAAAAGGGGGTCGTAATTTTTTTTGGGAACTTTTGCACCAAAAAACTGTCATAACCTTATTCTATGGATGTATAAACAGTCCTACGCCAAGACTTGCGCAAGGAAAGATATACTACGCGCCAAAGATATGTTCTGCTATGCAAGGCATACCACAGCCGGGTTTTTTGAACCCCAAAAAGAAAAGGTTCATCATACTGTCACATTCGCACTTGTCTCATCGTTTAGAAAATGGCGTTCACGCCAAGATTCTCTGAGCTGCATCCCCCTCCTCCCAATTTTTATAGTAAACAGATTTTTTTGTGACCGAGGGGCTTCTAAATATTTACAATGGGGCTACAGGCTGTAGTAATGGAAGAAAATAGACATTCCCAATAAGGTTAGCACAGTTCTAACTTTCTACTATAATTAATACTCTTATTAGGGGTTCCAACAACTTCTGGGGTACTAGAAACAACTGTAATCCTTATTTCATATAGCTCTTTTCAAAAACATTTTAAAAAGTTGAGTCTAACAAAGGTTTTATAATTTGACACTACCGGCCGAAACCATCAAGGTGACACCTTTTTGATTCCAGTCAAATGCAATGTAATCATGAAATCCTTATCTCAAACAAAATCAGAAAAAAAACTTATTTCCAACATCGGACTCTTCGGGGTTTGGAGCTCTTCAAGGCTTTTTTTCGGTTACCATTCTTAAACATAAAGGGGATTTTTCCCAAAGAGGCCGGTAGACCTCCTGCAGCATGAGAGCAGGATTTTAAACAAATCCCTAAAAGCTCAGGGGAGAAGGGGGGGGGCAGTGAGGAATCCAAGGGAGCGCTCAAAACTTAAGTGAAATAATAAACAGAACAAGAGTGGGGTTCTCAAACAGCAAGACAGCCTCAACTGCACTGTCAGGGGGAGCCTTTTTCTCTAAAAGCAATTTAAACAAAACCCCGGAGCAAAAGAGAGAGAGAGAGCACACAGCCAAAAGCACAAAGCTGCATAAGGGACGGGGACATGTTTAAATGAAATAACAAACACAACTTGTGGATTCCCCTATAAAAGACAACACCTTTTCCCCCACAGCAGCTTGAAACTCCTTCTGTTCCCTGTCATCAATAAAGCCGGGATCTAAACAATCAACTATTTATTCGTATCAAAAGAAAACATATTTTTTCACCCTGCCTTAAAAAATTTCTGCAGCTCAGCCCCCCATCAATAAGAACTCTCTCTGCGCAACCCCCGGCCACAACCGCACCTTGTGGGGGTCGTATCAAATAGAATTTTTTGAAGAAACCCCAAGGGGCATGAAAGGGAAGGCTGTGCCCTCAAACTGCAATTTTTGTAATCACATATATTTAGAAAAGTGTTTAAAAAACCCCTTTTTTTGGAAAATCCCACCCCCAACTTTACTCGGGCAAAACCCCTTTAAAGTTGATTCCCTCACTTTTACTTTCACTAACCTCTATAGGAGTTCTGAGTGCAGCCGGGCTCTAATAAAAACGGACAGAGAAAACCGCGCATGCCATCACCAACAGGGCAAACCCTTTTTTCCCCCCCCAAAAAAAAGACAGCCTACATCTCAATGCTCTCCTTTTTTTATTTGATGGATATTTCAATGCCTATTCCTTACGTCCTTTTTATACGTGTGCTGATCGGTTTCAATTTGATTTTTTTTTATCTGTTTTTTTTTATTTGTAATAAATGAAAAATCAATAAAAAATTTTAATTTAAAAAAAAAAAAAAAAAAAAAAAAACAGGTCTTATATTAATTTTTTGCTCCCAAAGAGCACTATTCCCCTTTTTTTTCCACAAAAAAATTATAGCATGCTATACAAATGTGTGTGTTGTGTGTATATTATATATTCTTAAGGTTTAGAGAGTCACAAAACCATAGATATAATGTATGGTAAAGGACATTTTATGGCACCTGGCAGTAGTGACTTATCTCAAAGGAGGCAATTGATGTGACATTGCTGGGATTTGATGGGACTTAAGAAGTATTACCAGCAGCCCCAACACCATCCTGTGAGTGCTGTGTGTTTCAGTAACTTTCTCTGATCTACGGCCCATTCCCTCACTTACTGTACAAACTGTCAGCTGTCCTTGGATGGTACGGCTCCTTCAAAACTCTTCTACAACAATATAATCCCAGGGCTGTTTTGGAACACCCTTCCCTCACCCCCCACCTTTCTCTCTGCTCAGCCCACCCTTAGGGACAGCCCTTGTATGGGGAGTCTTGCAAGCAATTGAATTCCGCTATGTCTTATTTTCGGGGGGGTGCCTTATATTAGGGAATTCAACAAAATCTCTGCTATGTCTTAATTTCGGTGGTGTCTTATTTTCATGGAAACACGGTAGGGTGAGAAATAACATAATGGGAATACCCCTCTAATATGTCAAGGAGGTTTTCTTCTGGGACTTAACAAAATAAAAATATGTATAACGGCCTCACTTACTTGTGTTTCACAAGCTGAACCTCCTCTGGGTGGGATTCATCGCTAGGATGGTCCTGCGCATTCTGCTTCGCTAGCTGTAATCTTGCAGTCTACCAAGATGTAAAGGGTTATAAACCAGTCTAACAAGAGTAAAATAAAATAATGTACAATATCAGCTAGCAAGGACTAGATCTAAAACGTATATATTTCATACCAGTTCTAATTTCTCCTTTTCTAGTTCCTGGATCTTCTCCAGGTGTTCAGAAAGATCCGGTCGATCGTGCAGTTCCCTGAACTGATCCTTCATCTGTATAAGCTCTTTGCTGATGCCACTAAAAGCCTGTGTAATCTCATGACCCAACTGGCGGTAATGGATGAAGTCATAGTGTGGCCCGGATTTCAGATAAGCCTGATGTCCTCTGAAATTAAAACAAAGGTTATCTGAAGCCAAAATGTAATGTTAATATTCCAAAATATGGCAAAGATTTTGTGATTGAGTTTATGATTTTATTGAAAATCTACAACTGATACATTAAAATATTCCTTGATATGACGTTGGTAGAAGTAGGTAGAGAAGTAATAGGGCGGGGGATGTAGCAGACCTGTCAAATGCTTAAAGGGGTTGTCTCACTACATTGATTCATCTCACCTCAGTCCTGTTTTCTTGGTTTCATTTTGAATGCAGGGGCGTGTTTACTGGCTTCCCCACTAGGCTCCAGTAGAAGCCAGGGTCCTGTAGCTAAGCACCAGTGCTGGCAGCCTTATCAGGAGATATTCCGAACAAGTCCTGTAGCTATAGCGACCATGGCTGGCAGCCTATCATTGAGAGATCAAACATGTCTGTAGCTATAGTGACCTAGGAGCTGACGCGCCCATATAAGAGGAAAAATTCAGAATAGGTAGGCACACTTTTAATGAACACATATTGCAAAGTGAACATGGTTTTATTGTTTGCAAATATCTTTAAACATAAAAAGCAGCAATCCTTGTGGTGAGACAACCACTTTAAAGGAAGGAATTTAAATCATGCTATGTTTCTGGTGTAATAATTTCATCAGCACCAATTTTTAAGTGAGCGTCATTTGGGCAAATGTTTTGAACTTCTCCCAATTTTTGAGCTGCTTTTGCCCCCTTTTTCATTGAGTGGTAGTATTATGGCCTCCTAAAGCCTATAACAACTTGTGTGCGAAAGCTGTTATGGTGTTATGTTATGGTGAAGTACTTTGGATAAGTATGGTGTCTTATGTTGCTTAACCCTTCACCATTGTTTGTTCCTGTACTAAGATCACCATGATCTTTTCTTCCTGGTTTACAAAGGGGTTTTCCCATAATGGCAATTTATTATTTATCCACAGGAAAGGTCATAAGTTCCTGACTGACTGGTGAAGGTCCAACTTCAAGGACCCCATTAATCGTGAGAAAGGAGGTCCAGAGTGCTCATTTGAATGAAGCGTTGGTCAAACTCGTGCACTACCACTCTATTTCAACTCTATGGACGACATGTATGATGGGGAGTTGCGCCTGTTTTCTGGCGAAACAGCGGCTCAACCGATACGAAATTGCCGCCTGTCGTGACTCAGTGAAGCAATGTTAGGAGGGCGCAACCTTCCCACATTCGGATGCAACCTCAAATGAAGGGGCGTATAATGGGCCTCGGGTGTTTGGCGTTCTTGGGACCGAGACGCGTCTCATATCGAATCCTCCGAGGCATGCATTATCGGGTCAGCAAAGTGCGGCGCATTAACAGTGCTGCGCCAGCTGCGATCCTGGAAGGGCAGACCTGAGATTTGATTCTCTGTTCTAAATGAGCCGGAGGAGGCGAAGTGAAGCGAGAAATGTAATGAATGGGGCAAAATGTGCTCTCAGATCGACTGTTGACACACAAATTACAAACAGCTCTCCGCTCATCGCGTAGACATGGAGTAATGAATTCAAAAACTCGTTTTATTAGGTATACAACATTCTCCAGAAAAAGAGCTAAAACTTCTATAAACATACGATAAATAAAAATCACTAACAACGGCGTTTGACGCCGTCACCCACGCTACATCAGGATTTCTGAAATAGAAAATTGCCGGGAAATTCAAATTCCTTAAGCTCTTCTCATTGGACGGGGCAGAACCCTCCAATCTAGAATAGGAGCGACAGTGCCCATTATAACCTATGGAGAAGTATGGAACCAATCACATTAAAAGGTGGGACAGTTTCAAAATACAGTAAAAAAAGCAGAAAAGAGCTGATTGGTTGAAGCTAGCGGTGAGCTTGGCATCCCGTCCAATCAGAAGCGCGAGCTACTTTTGTCTCCATTGAAAGTCCTATTGGAGAGATCAGGGGCAATGAAAACTCGGCTCCCAGGCGGCGTGCAGCATGGAGTATGAATAAAGAAATCGTTTATATTAGGTTGTCAAATATTATCTGAAAAAGAGCTGAAACCATCTATAAACATAAATCAATCAATCCCTAACAACGTAATTGTCTCCCTGAGACCGCGCTACATAGGGAATTGCAATATAGAGATTTCCGGGAAATACAGTAATTCAAATTCTGTAAGGTCGCTTCTCATGTCGTCAGAAACCAACCAATCAGAATATGAGCGACAGAGACCCATTATAAACCTATGGAGAAGTATTGACGCAAATCACAGGTGAAAAGGCGGACAGTTCAAAATACAGTAAAAAAGGCAGAAAAGAGCTGATTGGTTGAGCCCAGCGGCAGAAATAATCTATCCACCCAATCATATGTAGTGCGTCTATTTTGAGTGGAGCAAGAAAGGGCGCGATAAAAGTGCGCCCTAAAAGTTTATTACTGTCTATGGAAATATTCAAGTACTGTGATTGTTTGGGGAGAAAGATGGGCTCGTCCTGCTTAGTCCAAGACAGGCGCTTACTACTTATCTCATAGAGGTTCTCTGGGGAAAAGAAAACAGAGCGAGCTCAGTTTGTGATTGGCTAAGTTAAAGAGGCGCGGTTATTTGGGCCAATGGGAAAGGACGAGCGAACGCTCTTATGGGTTTTTCTAATGCATCTAATAATTAAAAAAACTGTACTTTTTCGGTAGCCAATGACCAATAATATGGGGCTAACGAAAATAAAGAAATAAAAAAGAATTTATTTTTAATTAATAATATTTTTCGTTACCCCCATATCATTATTGTTCATTTTTAAATACTCATCGTACAACTTAATGAGTGTTATCATTTGATTTCGGGCATGTACAGTTTTATTATAGATTTCCCATAGACAGTAATAACTTTTAGGCCATGTCCCCACAGCACGGGTTTTCGGCCGGGTTTTCAGCTGGTTTGCAGTTTTTCAGACCGCCTGAAAACCGGCCAAAAATGAGCACCAATTTGGTGCTTCTATGGAAAACCCGTGCAAAACAGACCCCACTGCAACGGGTTTTCCGCCGATCGGTTAGGGGGCCGCCAGCGTCCGGCGGCAAAACATAAATTAATCACCATCTACTGTCCGGTATCCCGGACGGGAGATGTGCTTCTCAATGGGAGGTGGGATGACTGTTCTCACTCTCATCACATGAAAAGCCGTCCCCGGTTGGGACGGTTGCAAAACAGGTCAAATACCGGCCGTTATTGTCCCACGTTGCCGTGGGGATTGCGCCCTTGGGGTCCCTTCTAGCTCCTCCCCAACAACAATAGACGCCACGTACCATATGATTGGAGGATTTCATATCTGCCAGCCTGGGCTCAACCATGCATCTCATTTCTTTCCTTTTTTACTGTATTTTGAACTGTCCCTCCTTTCAATTTGATTGGTCAATACTTCTCCTTAGCTTATATTGGTTCACTGTCGCACCTATTCTGATGGCTGGGGTTTAAGCCGACCAATAAAAGAGCTTACCAGAATTTGAATTACTGTATTTTCCCGGCAATTTACAATATCCCAATTCATTCCTTATGTGTGCCGCCGGTCCGGGCGACAAACGCGTTGTTATGGATTTTATTTCTGTATCTTATAGAAGGATTTAGCTCTTTTACAGAGAATGTTTTACACTTAATAAAAATTTTTAATTTACTAATACTCCATGCCGCACTGGTGCTGAGATTTCAGTGCCGCCCCATCTCACCGTAACTACAATGGGAGAAAGTAGCTCGCGGGAGGGCTCTGATTTGGCCGGGATAGCCAAGAGCCCCCGCTAGCTCAACCCAAACAGCCTTTTCTCCTTGCTTTTTAACTGTATGTTTTGATATCTGTCCCGCCTTTTCATTTTGAATTGGTCAATACTTCTCCATAGGTTATAAGTGGGTCACTGTCGGCTCCCTGTTTCCTGATTGGCTGGTTTATTCCGACCAATGAGAAGCGCGTACCAGAATTTGAATTACGTATTTCCCTATTCCTTTCCCGGCAAATTTCTATATCCAAATTCCTGATGTTGCGTCGTTATTGATTTTTTGGAAGTGATTTTTTTAATGTATTTTATTAGAAGGTTTGAGCTCTCTTTCAGATAATGTTTTACACCTAATAAAATTTTTTTTTGGGATTCATACTCCATGCCGCACGGAGCTGAGAGCCGAGATTTATTTCCTTGAGCGATCTTATAATTTTCACTATGATTTTTAATGATCCACTTTTTCTCTACATTTAATCTTTTAGACAGCTTTGAAATTTCACTTTATTCATTCATTCATTTGAAAGACAACTCTTTTTTGCTGTTTCACTTCTGAAATGGATTAAAATGATTTCCTCGCTGATTATCCCCAGCCAGTTTTCGAATCGGAATACATATTACGCACAGTCCCCGCACAAGCGCCTAAGTCCCTCACTGAGCCTCACACACTGGCGAGGCCGCAGGGTAACTTTTCACCGCAAGTATGAGCGCACCTCCTCGGCTGGCGGCTGCGAAATCTTAGGCGTCAGTCCGCCGCACTGCGCCTCACACAGACTGGGAGGCGCGGTGACATTACAACGCATATATGAGCGCTATACCTGTCGGATCGCCGACGATACATGAGGTGAGCTTTCGCTTGAACTCGGGCGAAAACGTGCGCTCCGACGCGGCGAGATTCATACATGTCGCCCTATGAGAGTACCATAGAGAGCCAAGCGAATGCCTTGATTCAAGCAATTTAAAAAAAAAAAGAGAAGAAAAGCAATTCCTAGTGTGTAAACAATTATTAAAAAGCTTGCTGGTAATATTACTCACTTTGTGAGGTTGTACAGTAAAGGTACAACACTTACAATAGTGTGCAACACCTTGGCAGACATGTCCGAAAATTGGTGTTTTTAGGCGAATTAAATCAGTGTAAAGTCAGATACTCTCAAAAATCTGGTGTATGGTATACCTTGCATAGTAAACTTAATGCGCCTAAAAAGGCGCATTGTGCAAATCGTGGTGCATAGAGTATCATTGGCAGTGTATGTAATGCGCCTATCGAGGCGCATTGCGTATTGAAGGCACATAACGTATCATTACTAGTGTATGTAATGCGCCTCAGTAGGAGCATTATGCGTTAAGGATTGCCGCACAACGTGTCCCAATGCACTTATATATAATGCGCCTTTTTAGGCGCATTAACACTGTGGTCTTGGCCAGAGCGTATAATGCACCTAGTTTTTTGGATATACAGTTCCACTTACATCGAGAAATATGGGCGTCGTGAAAGTGACTTTATCGGCAAATAGACCCAAAAAATGATGCTTGCGTATTGGGACATGTCGCCCTTAGAGTCCGGTCAGTTGCTTCCATCACTCAAGCGCGAGTACGAGGAAAAGATCCAAAGTTTTCCTTTGAAAAAATAGGATCTTCAAAGCACCAAGCGTCAATTTCAGATTAATGACAGGTCCAGGAGCTCAACCAAGAGGTTTCTTTATTCCAAAAGTAACAAAAGAAACAACGCGTTTCGTGTCTTATAGTAACCTGATAAACTGTCATAAAAGACACAAAACGCATTGTTTCTTCTATCAGTTTTGGTATAGAGAACTGTCCTGGTCAAGCGCTTAGACCTGTCACTAATCTAAATTTGCTGCTCAGAGTTTTGAAGATTCTATTTTTCGAGAGGAAAACTTCTGATTCAAGCAGGGACACTTATTGTGAGTGGGGACAGTCAGATTCCAGACACTTATCGCATATTCTATGAAACACATTCACCGCTTACCTCAAGAGAAGCAAGGATCATGCAAACTTGTCTATTACCTGTTCCCCCAATAAGAGAACCTGGGGACAGTTGGGCTGTCTCCCCAGACAGCACTTAATTTATGATCCTGTCCCCACAATCTAAATTCTGAATTAGCCTAATAGTTTGTATTTGGAGTGTGGAACGAAACCAGAGTACCCGTAGGAGTCATGATTGGAGTTGGATCATGGAGTAATGGAGAAGACAGAGTCACAATTATGGCTCACCAACTCCGCAGTCCTGAGCTTCTGTATGATTCAAAGGCCAGGAGCAAAAATGAAAAGGGTTGTCCAGAAAAAAGAAAATAAAAATTCTCCTGATGGTGTGCCCAAAACTTTATTAAAGGGGTTTTGCCACGAAGTGAGTTCCTTACATCCTTATCAGCTCGGGGAGAATATAAACAAATCTGAGTCATTTACACTGCAGGGGTGAGAGGGAGGGGTGAGCAGAAGTGAGAAGAAGGTGAGCAACTCAAACGATTACCTCAAATAATAACATTACAACAGTGTCTCTATACAGCAGACAGACTCATACACTGCACTTTCTGCACAGCCCCTTAAAAGCTCATTAATTTTCCCTGTCATCAGATAACAAGTGCAAACACGCAAGTGCGGCCTGTCAGCTCTTGTCAGCTCCTCTGGTCGTGTCTAATGTAAACTTTCAGGTCACTAAGGGGGACTGAACAATGCTTTTAGCTCTCACAGGCTTCACTTTTTGTAATCACATATATTTAGAAAAGTGATTAAATACCCATTTTGGAGGATCCCACGTCAACATTACATCGTGGCAAAACCCCTTTAAGCTTCCTGTGATGTTTTCTGTGATAAAATGTATTTTTCCTGTGCAATGTGAAGCTTTCCTTCACTTCAGTGTCCTGTAACACTACAAGGATTCTTTGCTGTGCTTTGCCTTTCTTCCTCTGTCCCAACCTCCCTATTTCCCTCCCCCTGTTCCTCCCCATACCCAAAGACGAAAAGGGAAGACCAAGGAGCGGCTCAAAGGTTTGTGGTTTAAAATAACATATTATGCTCTTGGAGGGGAAAAAAAAACTATACTCGCCTTCCTCCAGTCCCTGGTTTCAGCACAGCGTCACTCCAGTCTTCTGTATTCATTCTTCTTTTTCCTATCAGGCACATGAGCGCTGTAACCAACCAGTGGCTGCAGCAGTGACGTGCCTGTTAGGAAGCAGAAGTCTGAAGACCAGAGAGATGCAGTGCTGGAACCAAGGACCTTTTCTCTGGCCACTGTTAACACCTTTCGGAGTGTATTTACACCCCTACACCGTGGTTTGTACATTTACTCTGCCCTTGGTGTATTTTGTATATAGCTCCCCTGAGGAACCATACTTTTGGCACAGGGAAATGCATTGGGCAGTGTGGCTACTGTTGATTACTCTGGCGGCCACTCAGCTATATCGGATAGTGTGGCTACCTTTGTTTAATCCAGTGACTACATTCTATATTCTTTAATGGCTATTTTTTTCCTATAGGTATACATTTTTTTGAGGTGGAACAATTTTCTATCCCTCTCTGTTTTTCATTGGGACATATGTTCGATAACTAACCCCGCTTTTTTGGGCTAATAGGGATAGCTTTCATAGAGCGGGGTCGCCCTTTTCGGGGCAATTAGCCTGGCAGTTAGGTAGCTCTCAATAGGGTTAAGTTTTTTATGAATATGTTTAATGGTCATAAGTCCTTTTTGCTTCATAACAGCTTATTCATGTTATCTGTTTTTGGACACTAATCTTTGTGGACATTAAATTTGGAAAATCAATTTATACTCCAGGACACGTGAGTAGATATAACATCTATGAAAATCTGAAATATCTTCTTCCAATAAGATAACAGAGCATTTATGTATTTTTTTTTTGTAATATATGATATGTATTTGTTTATTTTTAATAAGCTAACATATAACTAATTGCTCAGTGACTACCAGTGGTGACTAGGTGACTGTAGGTTTTTTTTTTTTTCATTATTAGGGCCTGAGGAGCATTATTATTTTTTTTTAGGAACTGGATAACCCCTTAAAAGGCAACCCTAAAGAAAGCCACGCCCCTTTAGTCACCTGATCTTCATTGCTCCACACAGGGTTGTTTTCTTTGTGTCTAGACATAGAACTACGGCTTACACTGTTCTGACTTACATCTGTCCCGTAGTTACAAACGGAGACTTATGGGACATGCTGGCACTTGTAGTTCCATGTTCCGCAGCAAATAGTAGCTGTGACTACAAGTTCCAGCGTACTACAGCAGCACATGAGGTGAAAATAAGGTGAAAATCTTCTTAAGAAGGGCACAGACAGCAAAACAAATGTAAAAACACTTCCCTGCACTATCCAAAACTAAAAAAAAAAAGTTACATTTAATAAATATACCTGTTCCGACTTACATACAGATTCAACTTTAAGGAGTTTTGCCACGAAGTAAAAGAGACGCGGGAAGCTTGCAAAAGAAATAATAAACATTTTCACCATTCATCATTATTAAAAATTCTGCACCGTTTTTGTCTTAGCTGCTCCTTTAGTGATCCAATGTTTACAGCTCGTCTCCAGGGGATACGACCAGGGTTGTGAGCTCCTCAGTCCTGGTCGCACATGCTCAGACATCACCTCTCCTCTCAGGCAGTGTTCAAACCCCAGGTGCTGTCACTCTACTCCTGCCCTTCTGGAAGCATGGGGCAAAATTTCTCCAGACTACCTCAGCAAATTAACAGCTAGAAGCCACAGGGCTGCAATGCTGGAATTGCTACAAAGGGAGCATTCTTTGACGAAAGCAAAGTTTGAAGTAGAAATATATTATTTCTAACCTTGTCAATGTCGGGACTATATTTCTATTCATTTTGCAACTCATTTGATAAATAAAAGTTTTCAGGGAAAACACAAAATTGTCTGGGTGACCCCAAACTTTTGAACGGTAGTGTTGGTGTGTGTGTGTGTGTGTATAATATAATATATTATATAATATATATATATATATATATATATAATATATATATAAATATATATATATATATATATATTTATATATTTTTTTCATAATTTTTTCGATTTTATTAGTTTATTATATATATTACAAAAATCCTAAACTATAGAATACATATTATTAAGAAAATGTTTTACTTACATTGGACAACCCCTTTAAGCGAAGTCATAACAATCAGAAAATTATGATGCTGCAGAAACACAGCGAATGCTGCAGAAACACAGCGAAATCCCTATTAGCTTTTTGCATTGTGCATTGAGCGGACAGCGCCAGTCATTCTGCTTTATATTTCTTATTACATTTGGTTAAATCCCAGAAGTTATGAACGACAAACTCTTGCAGACAATAAACTGCGCAATTCCTCGACTGAATTTACAAGCGTGTTTGTTGTTTAATCTCCAGTAACACAAATATGATTAACACATTGCAGAAATACCTCTATATTTCATATGGATAAAGGTTGTAAGACACGGAGCCAGCAGATGTCTTGAAGTCGAGCAATCCTCCAATATCCTGTCATGTGGGAACGTTTAACTTTTTATTATTATATACTTTTATTTTACTATTATTATTTTTTTCAAATAAATATTCCAGCTATATAAAATAAATAAGCCAATGATTTTGGGCAGAAGTGTTAAAATTGGAACTCTCCACGTTTTCTGTCTTTGAAAAATTGACTTGCAGATTGACCTTGAAAGATTAACCTTCAGGATCGAGCGCGTACACGGAAAGGGAGGTAAAAAAAGGAAAAAGGTTGCAGAAGTTCTCCAAGAGGTAAAAAAAAAATTCAGTTTTACAGCTGAAAGATGGAAAATCTGGTTTTTGAATTGTAGCAGATCAGCGAGACGTTCGGTGCATGTATCAAAGCGGATTGTATCTGGCAGGGTTTCCACCTTCTACACTTCTTGAGCCGCGGGTGAAAAAGCCCTTTTTTAAAATTTATATATGAAAAATTCATACATGAGCATACGTCTTCATAGGTTCTGGATATACCCGGGAAGTGCTGGCATTTATGTCCAACGCATCCATAGTTTATAATGTGTTTGGTTTTGGCAGAAAAGTGGACAGTGCACATCCACATAGCTAATATTTTCCAAAGCTTTCCAATACAAGGGCATCGCTTAAAGGGAATGTCTCACAAACAATGACTTATTATTTAACGCCTGTTGTTAAACACATTTTTTAAGAATTTTTGATACATTTTTTTTTTTAAATTTTCCACATCACTTTCAATTTTTTTTTAAAAAAATTCTTAAAGGGGTTTTTTTGCCCAAAGGAGTTCCTTACCTCATTGCCAGGAGAGAAAAAAACAAAGAATGCTGATTCAGAAGGGCCAGGTGCAGGGGGGGGGAGCAGAGAGTGAGGGGGAAAGGGGCGTCTGCAATTTTACTCAAACAATTACATTACAACCGGGTTTTCCTAAACAGCAGAGGGGCCCTAATACTGCACTTTTTCCCCACCCCCGCAAGCCCTTCATGTTCCCGCATCAAAATAAAAATTGCAAAACGAAAGCATCGAAGCTCCGTCCTGGTCGTGTCCAATTAAACTTCGGGAAAAACTAAGGGGAGCATGCTTTACTCTCACAGGCTTAAATATTTTGAAATCAATATATTTAAAAAAAGTGTTTAAATCCCCATTTTTAAGGATTCCAGTCAACAACAATGGGCAAAACCCTTTAATCCTGCGTTTTCTTTTGGGCCACTGGGCCAATAACAGTCTGACATTCCCTTTTTCTGTAAGAGAGATCTTCAGCATCTGTCTTTATCTACAAGCGGGTTAACTAAAAGGGTGACACAATGTGTTTAGAAAACACAAGATCCACTCACAATAATAGATAATCACAGCTCACCCTTCCCTCCTCCTGCACACGATTTTCTTCCCAGATCCAGAGCATGACTAAAAAAAACCTCCTTAGAAGTCAGGGGGAGTGATTCCCCAAGGTTCCTAGTAAAAGCGCAAAAAATGTGGGCATTTTAATTAACAATCTTGTGAGATACAGTGGGTTTGCAAAGGTTTTAAATTCTAAGTAAAACCTTTAAATGTATTTTATTGGTACCTGTGAAGTGAAAAGAAAATCATATGTTCTTTTCCAAAAAATTTTAAATTTAAAAACTGAAAGTGTGGCGGCGATGTAAGCACCCTGACTCTGAACCCTTAAAAAAACGGTGTGCCCAAATTTCCCTTTGAAGTCACCTAATTAGTAAATGAGAAGACCTGTATGAATTTAAATTCTAGCTTTAATACAGCGTTTTGTGGGCCCTAAAAGGGTTTGGGAGAACATTAGTGAAAAAACAGCATCATAAAAACCAGAAAACCCCAGAGAGTCAAAATACAAAAATTTTAAAAAACGGAGTTTTTTGGAGTTGACACTAACAGCATGTCAATTTCATTAAAACCCAAAGAAAAGGGAATAGGCACAACTGCTAAACCAAACCAAAACAAGACCTGGGGATGTTTCTTGTATTCCTGGGACAAGCAACCCCCCCGGGGCCCCCCATACTTTTGGGGGGTTTCCCGGCAACGCCTTGTGCCCAAAGGAAAAGAGGGCCCGGTGGTGAATCCTCAGGTCATCCAGCCTTTACGTAGAACCACATTGCAAGAGTGGATTATTTTCCTTTCAAGGTTTTTTCAAAGATTGTCAGGGAATGCTTAAAAAACCCCCAAAAAAAAAGGCAAAGGGGGAAAGGGGTAGGTGCCCTTTTAAAGGGGGTTTTTACTACATTGGTTCATCTTTCCTCAGTCCGTTTTCTTGGGTTTTATTTTTTAATTCAGGGGTGTTTTTTTCCCTTTTCCTGCTTCTTTAAAAAGGCTGGGCCCCTAAAGAAAGGGGGCAAAAAAGGGGGATTGGGTTTAACTTTTTTAGCAAACCCGTGTGGCAGCCTTCAGGGGAAGATTGAACAGATCTGTAGTTTTTACAACCATGCTCCCTACAGGAGGAGAGAACATTGTAGCTATGCAAAACCCAGACTGATGCGGCCCATACAAAAGGGGGTATCTCAGAAATGTAGACACTGTTAATGGGCACATATTGCAAAAGGGGTTTTTTTTGCAAGATTTAAAAAAAAAAGCAATCCTTGTGTAGACAACCCCTTTAAGTTTTCAGGTCATTGACTTGGGAAGCTTTAAAAAGGGTTTTCTCACTACAAGGAAAGTTTTTTTTTACAGATTTTTCAAAAACATCACTTTGCAATATTTTTCTATTAACAGTGTCCCACCTATTCCCAAAATATCCCTTTGTAGGGGGTGCATCAGCTCCTCAGGTCGCTATAGGTACAGACCTGTTTGATCTCTCCTGATAGGCTGCCAGCACATGGTTGCTATAGCTACAGACCTGGCTTCTACTGCAGCCTAGTGGAAGCTAGTAAACACGCCCCTGAATTCAAAATGAAACCAAGAAAACAAGACTGAGGTAAGATGAATCAATGTAGTGAGACAACCCTTTAAGGGCATGCACTGTAGTTTAAATCAGTGAGAACCAGTGTAAGGAGAAATCTGCAGCAGGACAGCAAGGCAGTCGATGGACCAGGGACCAGCTGCGCCGCGCAGCACAGGGAAGAAGTAAACAAGCGCGGGCGCGAACCCGTGACAGTACGTTCGCTCATTTATGCTCACACTTAACTCAGTTATGTCATATATATCATAGTCCCCCTTATATAATCCCTGTGTGGTCCATTTTCTGCCCTGTAATGTCTCCTTTCCATTCATCATCTTTGTTATATCTAGCGGCAACAAAACACCCGCCGAGCTCAAACGGCCTTGGTACCTAAACTCTTATTTAGGCAAACTTCAGGGAAACCCTATAGAATTCGAACTATGACCATGCCTGTTATGGAGTAATTAACCGCACCGGCAGAAAATCTGCAAGTGTTTAGTGAGCTTATGTATTTTTTCCCCGAAGCCGACGATAAATCAGAGCGGTACTTTAGCTGGCTGACCGATCGCAAATATTATCTAGTGTTATGGATACACTTAGAAAGAACGAGGCTGCAGTAAGCAAACAAAATTAAAATCAGGCGATCCTCAGCTCTGTTATTCTTTACAAAAGTGGAAAAAAAGCAGTTTAAATAGGCGGAACAAGACGCAGAGCATTAAGTCGGATCGCTGATGAGGTCCAGATGAGGCGAAGGGAGAAAAATGAAACATCTTGTATTTAATTTCAAAGACGGCCACATGCAAATATATCCAAGTTATAATCACATTGTATACACTACTCCTAACTCGCTGCTGTCAGGGGATGTGCCATACTAATGGGCTGCAAGTCGCTCTCCTGTTACTGTGTTTCCCCGAAAATACGACACAGCAGAGATTTTGTTGAATTCCCTAATATAAGGCACCCCCCGAAAATAAGACATAGTGGAAATCATTAGAGGGTTGAAGGACCTGCGAAGGGAGGTCATGTGACCGTGAGGTCACCACAGGTCCCGAACATCCCAGGACAGGAGACAGAAAGTACACGTAAGTAACAGAGCGAAGAGGGGGGAGAACAGAGCAATGACACTGACACACACACATCTCACAGGATAGCTGATTGGGCATGCTGGAACTTCTAGCTAGTTCTACAAGTCCCAGCATGTCACATTTGCCATCCTTTGAGATAAGTCACTGCAGCTGCCATAAAATGTCCTTTACATACATATATCCTATGGTTTGTGACTCTAAACTTTAGCGCATATATATATATTATATATATATATATATATATATATATATATATATACACATATTCACATACACACACACACGCACACACACACACACACTAGTGGAGCATGCTATAACTTGTTCATGGAAAAATAAGACACCCTCTGAAAATAAGACATAGTGCATCTTTAGGAGCAAACATTAATATAAGACGCTGTCTTATTTTCGGGGAAACAGGGAAGGTAAAAACATGGTGGCGCCAACAGCAGCGCTGGACTGATTTGTGCACGACACCTTGGAAGGAAACCGGTGCGAGCGATAATAAGGTGGACAATGTTGGCTAAAGATTTGTGAACAAAACACATCATAAAGCAAGTAGGTTTCACACCCG